>JBBPBS010000496.1:81575-93246 GCA_037974835.1 Cicer judaicum | reverse complement strand
TGTCATTGGATGAACAATTAGGTCATTTTCGTCCTCGCTAAACTTAATCATGTCCAATTAGGGTTTCTAACCAATGTTGTGCATCCAATAGGTGTTTTTGTGTCATTGGATGAACATTTAAGTCATTTTCGTCCTCCCTAGGCTTATGCTTGTCCAATTAGGGTTTCTAACCAATCTTGTGCATCCAATAGGTGTTTTTGTGTCATTGGATGAACAATTTGTCATTTTCGTCCACCCTAGGTTAATTCTTGTCCAATTAGGGTTTTTAACCAATCTTGTGCATCCAATAGGTGTTTTTGTGTCATTGGATGAACATTTAGGTCATTTTCGTCCTCCCTAGGCTTATGCTTGTCCAATAAGGGTTTCTAACCAATCTTGTGCATCCAATAGGTGTTTTTGTGTCATTGGAAGAATATTTAGGTCATAATCGTCCTCCCTACACTTAATCTTGTCCAATTAGGGTTTTTAACCAATCTTGTGCATCCAATAGGTGTTTTGTGTCATTGGATGAACATTTAGGTCATTTTCGTCCTTCCTAAACTTAATCTTGTCCAATTAGGGTTTCTAACCAATCTTGTGCATCCAATAGGTGTTTTTGTGTCATTGGAAGAACAATTAGGTGATTTTCGTCCTCCCTAAGCAAATTCTTGTCCAATTAGGGTTTCTAACCAATCTTTTGCATCCAATAGGTGTTTTGTGTCATTGGATGAATATTTAGGTCCTTTTCGTCCTCCCTACACTTAATCTTGTCCAATTTGGAGTTCTAACCAATCTTGTGCATCCAATAGGTGTTTATGTGTCATTGGATGAACATTTAGGTCTTTTTCGTCCTCCCTAGGCTTATGCTTGTCGAATTAGGGTTTCTAACCAATCTTGTGCATCCAATAGGTGTTTTTGTGTCATTGGATGAACAATTAGGTGATTTTCGTCCTCCCTAGGCTAATTCTTGTCCAATTAGGGTTTCTAACCAATCTTGTGCATCCAATAGGTGTTTTGTGTCATTCGATGAACAAGTAGGTCATTTTCGTCCTCCCTAGGCTTATTCTTGTCCAATTAGGGTTTTAAACCAATCTTGTGCATCCAATAGGTGTTTTGTGTCATTGGATGAACATTTAGGTCATTTTCGTCCTCGCTAAACTTAATCTTGTCGAATGAGGGTTTCTAACCAATCTTGTGCATCCAATAGGTGTTTTTGTGTCATTGGATGAACATTTAGGTCATTTTCGTCCTCCCTAAACTTAAGCTTGTCCAATTAGGGTTTCTAACCAATCTTTTGCATCCAATAGGTGTTTTTTCTCATTGCATGAACAATTAGGTCATTTTCGTCCTCCCTAGGCTTATTCTTGTGCAATTAGTGCTTCTAACCAATCTTGTGCATCCAATAGGTGTTTTTGTGTCATTGGAAGAACAATTAGGTGATTTTTGTCCTCCCTAAGCTAATTCTTGTCCAATTAGGGTTTCTAACCAATCTTTTGCATCCAATAGGTGTTTTGTGTGATTGGATGAATATTTATGTCATTTTCGTCCTCCCTACACTTAATCTTGTCCAATTAGGGTTTCTATCCAATCTTGTGCGTCCAATAGGTGTTTTTGTGTCATGGGATGAACATTTAGGTCATTTTCATCCTCCCTAGGCTTATGGTTGTCCAATTAGGGTTTCTAACCAATCTTGTGCATCCAATAGGTGTTCTGTTGTCATTGGATGAACAATTAGGTCATTTTCGTCCTCGCTAAACTTAATCATGTCCAATTAGGGTTTCTAACCAATGTTGTGCATCCAATAGGTGTTTTTGTGTCATTGGATGAACATTTAAGTCATTTTCGTCCTCCCTAGGCTTATGCTTGTCCAATTAGGGTTTCTAACCATTCTTGTGCATCCAATAGGTGTTTTTGTGTCATTGGATGAACAATTTGTCATTTTCGTCCACCCTAGGTTAATTCTTGTCCAATTAGGGTTTTTAACCAATCTTATGCATCCAATAGGTGTTTTTGTGTCATTGGATGAACAATTAGGTCATTTTCATCCTCCCTAGGCTGATACTTGTCAAATTAGGGTTTCTAACCAATCTTGTGCGTCCAATAGGTGTTTTTGTGTCATTGGAAGAATATTTAGGTCATAATCGTCCTCCCTACACTTAATCTTGTCCAATTAGGGTTTTTAACCAATCTTGTGCATCCAATAGGTGTTTTGTGTCATTGGATGAACATTTAGGTCATTTTCGTCCTTCCTAAACTTAATCTTGTCCAATTAGGGTTTCTAAGCAATCTTGTGCATCTAATAGGTGTTTTTGTGTCATTGGAAGAACAATTAGGTGATTTTCGTCCTCCCTAAGCAAATTCTGGTCCAATTAGGGTTTCTAACCAATCTTGTGCATCCAATAGGTGTTTTTGTGTCATTGGATGAACATTTAGGTCTTTTTCGTCCTCCCTAAACTTAATCTTGTCCAATTAGGGTTTTTAACCAATCTTGTGCATCCAATAGGTGTTTTTGTGTCATTGGATGAACAATTAGGTCATTTTCGTCCTCCCTAGGCTAATTCTTGTCCAATTAGGGTTTCTAACCAATCTTGTGCATCCAATAGGTGTTTTGTGTCATTGGATGAACAGGTAGGTCATTTTAGTCCTCCGTAGTCTTATTCTTGTCCAATTAGGGTTTTAAACCAATCTTGTTCATCCAATAGGTGTTTTGTGTCATTGGATGAACATTTAGGTCTTTTTCGTCCTCCCTAAACTTAATGTTGTCCAATTATGGTTTCTAACCAATCTTGTGCATCCAATAGGTGTTTTGTCTCATTGCATGAACAATTAGGTCATTTTCGTCCTCCCTCGGCTTATTCTTGTCCAATTAGTGCTTCTAACCAATCTTGTGCATCCAATAGGTGTTTTTGTGTCATTGGAAGAATATTTAGGTCATTTTCGTCCTCCCTAGGCTAATTCTTGTCCAATTAGGGTTTCTAACGAATCTTGTGCATCCAATAGGTGTTTTGTGTCATTGGATGAACAAGTAGGTCATTTTAGTCCTCCCTAGGCTTATTCTTGTCCAATTAGGGTTTTTAACCAATCTTGTGCATCCAATAGGTGTTTTGTGTCATTGGATGAACATTTAGGTCTTTTTCGTCCTCCCTAAACTTAAGCTTGTCCAATTAGGGTTTCTAACCAATCTTTTGCATCCAATAGGTGTTTTTTCTCATTGCATGAACAGTTAGGTCATTTTCGTCCTCCCTAGGCTTATTCTTGTCCAATTAGTGCTTCTAACCAATCTTGTGCATTCAATAGGTGTTTTTGTGTCATTGGAAGAATATTTTGGTCATTTTCGTCCTCCCTAGGCTAATTCTTGTCCAAATAGGGTTTCTAACGAATCTTGTGCATCCAATAGGTATTTTGTGTCATTGGATGAACAAGTAAGTCATTTTCGTCCTCCCTAGGCTTATTCTTGTCCAATTAGGGTTTTTAACCAATCTTGTGCATCCAATAGGTGTTTTGTGTCATTGGATGAACATTTAGGTCTTTTTCGTCCTCCCTAAACTTAAGCTTGTCCAATTAGGGTTTCTAACCAATCTTTTGCATCCAATAGGTGTTTTTTCTCATTGCATGAACAATTAGGTCATTTTCGTCCTCCCTAGGCTTATTCTTGTCCAATTAGTGCTTCTAACCAATCTTGTGCATCCAATAGGTGTTTTTGTGTCATTGGAAGAATATTTAGGTCATTTTCGTCCTCCCTAGGCTAATTCTTGTCCATTTAGGGTTTCTAACGAATCTTGTGCATCCAATAGGTGTTTTGTGTCATTGGATGAACAAGTAAGTCATTTTCGTCCTCCCTAGGCTTATTCTTGTCCAATTAGGGTTTTTAACCAATCTTGTGCATCCAATAGGTGTTTTGTGTCATTGGCTGAACATTTAGGTCATTTTCGTCCTCGCTAAACTTAATCTTGTCCAATTAGGGTTTCTAACCAATCTTGTGCATCCAATAGTTGTTTTTGTGTCATTGGATGAACATTTAGGTCATTTTCATCCTCCCTAGGCTTATGCTTGTCCAATTAGGGTTTCTAACCAATCTTGTGCATCCAATAGGTGTTTTTGTGTCATTGGAAGAATATTTAGGTCATTTTCGTCCTCCCTAGGCTAATTCTTGTCCAATTAGGGTTTTTAACCAATCTTATGCATCCAATAGGCGTTTTGTGTCATTGGATGAACATTTAGGTCATTTTCGTCCTCCCTAAACTTAATCTTGTCCAATTAGGGTTTCTAACCAATCTTGTGCATCCAATAGGTGTTTTGTGTCATTGCATGAACAATTAGGTCATTTTCGTCCTCCCTAGGCTTATTCTTGTCCAATTAGTGCTTCTAACCAATCTTGTGCATCCAATAGGTGTTTTTGTGTCATTGGAAGAATATTTAGGTCATTTTCGTCCTCCCTAGGCTAATTCTTGTCCAATTAGGGTTTCTAACGAATCTTGTGCATCCAATAGGTGTTTTGTGTCATTGGATGAACAAGTAAGTCATTTTCGTCCTCCCTAGGCTTATTCTTGTCCAATTAGGGTTTTTAACCAATCTTGTGCATCCAATAGGTGTTTTGTGTCATTGGCTGAACATTTAGGTCATTTTCGTCCTCACTAAACTTAATCTTGTGCAATTAGGGTTTCTAACCAATCTTGTGCATCCAATAGTTGTTTTTGTGTCATTGGATGAACATTTAGGTCATTTTCGTCCTCCCTAGGCTTATGCTTGTCCAATTAGGGTTTCTAACCAATCTTGTGCATCCAATAGGTGTTTTTGTGTCATTGGATGAACAATTTGTCATTTTCGTCCACCCTAGGCTAATTCTTGTCCAATTAGGGTTTTTAACCAATCTTGTGCATCCAATAGGTGTTTTGTGTCATTGGATGAACAATTAGGTCATTTTCGTCCTCCCTAGGCTTATACTTGTCAAATTAGGGTTTCTAACCAATCTTGTGCGTCCAATAGGTGTTTTTGTGTCATTGGAAGAATATTTAGGTCATATTCGTCCTCCCTACACTTAATCTTGTCCAATTAGGGTTTTTAACCAATCTTGTGCATCCAATAGGTGTTTTGTGTCATTGGATGAACATTTAGGTCATTTTCGTCCTTCCTAAACTTAATCTTGTCCAATTAGGGTTTCTAAGAAATCTTGTGCATCTAATAGGTGTTTTTGTGTCATTGGAAGAACAATTAGGTGATTTTCGTCCTCCCTAAGCTAATTCTGGTCCAATTAGGGTTTCTAACCAATCTTGTGCATCCAATAGGTGTTTTTGTGTCATTGGATGAACATTTAGGTCTTTTTCGTCCTCCCTAAACTTAATCTTGTCCAATTAGGGTTTTTAACCAATCTTGTGCATCCAATAGGTGTTTTTGTGTCATTGGATGAACAATTAGGTCATTTTCGTCCTCCCTAGGCTAATTCTTGTCCAATTAGGGTTTCTAACCAATCTTGTACATCCAATAGGTGTTTTGTGTCATTGGATGAACAAGTAGGTCATTTTAGTCCTCCCTAGTCTTATTCTTGTCCAATTAGGGTTTTAAACCAATCTTGTTCATCCAATAGGTGTTTTGTGTCATTGGATGAACATTTAGGTCTTTTTCGTCCTCCCTAAACTTAATGTTGTCCAATTATGGTTTCTAACCAATCTTGTGCATCCAATAGGTGTTTTGTCTCATTGCATGAACAATTAGGTCATTTTCGTCCTCCCTAGGCTTATTCTTGTCCAATTAGTGCTTCTAACCAATCTTGTGCATGCAATAGGTGTTTTTGTGTCATTGGAAGAATATTTAGGTCATTTTCGTCCTCCCTAGGCTAATTCTTGTCCAATTAGGGTTTCTAACGAATCTTGTGCATCCAATAGGTGTTTTGTGTCATTGGATGAACAAGTAGGTCACTTTCGTCCTCCCTAGGCTTATTCTTGTCCAATTAGGGTTTTTAACCAATCTTGTGCATCCAATAGGTGTTTTGTGTCATTGGATGAACATTTAGGTCATTTTCGTCCTCGCTAAACTTAATCTTGTCCAATTAGGGTTTCTAACCAATCTCGTGGATCCAATAGGTGTTTTTTGTCATTGGATGAACATTTAGGTCATTTTCGTCCTTCCTAAACTTAATCTTGTCCAATTAGGGTTTCTAACCAATCTTGTGCATCCAATAGGTGTTTTTGTTTCATTGGAAGAACAATTAGGTGATTTTCGTCCTCCCTAAGCTAATTCTTGTCCAATTAGGGTTTCTAACCAATCTTGTGCATCCAATAGGTGTTTTTGTGTCATTGGATGAACAAGTAGGTCATTTTCGTCCTCCCTAGGCTTATTCTTGTCCAATTAGGGTTTTTAACCAATCTTGTGCATCCAATAGGTGTTTTGTGTCATTGGATGAACATTTAGGTCATTTTCGTCCTCCCTAGGCTTATGCTTGTCCAATTAGGGTTTCTAACCAATCTTGTGCATCCAATAGGTGTCTTTGTGTCATTGGATGAACAATGTGTCATTTTCGTCCACCCTAGGCTAATTCTTGTCCAATTAGGGTTTTTAACCAATCTTGTGCATCCAATAGGTGTTTTGTGTCATTGGATGAACATTTAGGTCATTTTCGTCCTCGCTAAACTTAATCTTGTCCAATTAGGGTTTCTAACCAATCTTGTGCATCCAATAGGTGTTTTTGTGTCATTGGATGAACATTTAGGTCATTTTCGTCCTCCCTCGGCTTATGCTTGTCCAATTAGGGTTTCTAACCAATCTTGTGCATCCAATAGGTGTTTTTGTGTCATTGGATGAACAATTTGTCATTTTCGTCCACCCTAGGCTAATTCTTGTCCAATTAGGGTTTCTAACCAATCTTGTGCGTCCAATAGGTGTTTTTGTGTCATTGGAAGAATATTTAGGTCATAATCGTCCTCCCTACTCTTAATCTTGTCCAATTAGGGTTTTTAACCAATCTTGTGCATCCAATAGGTGTTTTGTGTCATTGGATGAACATTTAGGTCATTTTCGTCCTTCCTAAACTTAATCTTGTCCAATTAGGGTTTCTAACCAATCTTGTGCATCCAATAGGTGTTTTTGTTTCATTGGAAGAACAATTAGGTGATTTTCGTCCTCCCTAAGCTAATTCTTGTCCAATTAGGGTTTCTAACCAATCTTGTGCATCCAATAGGTGTTTTTGTGTCATTGGATGAACATTTAGGTCTTTTTCGTCCTCCCTAAACTTAATCTTGTCTAATTAGGGTTTCTAACCAATCTTGTGCATCCAATAGGTGTTTTTATGTCATTGGATGAACAATTAGGTCATTTTCGTCCTCCCTAGGCTAATTCTTGTCCAATTAGGGTTTCTAACCAATCTTGTGCATCCAATAGGTGTTTTGTGTCATTGGATGAACAGGTAGGTCATTTTAGTCCTCCCTAGTCTTATTCTTGTCCAATTAGGGTTTTAAACCAATCTTGTTCATCCAATAGGTGTTTTGTGTCATTGGATGAACATTTAGGTCTTTTTCGTCCTCCCTAAACTTAATGTTGTCCAATTATGGTTTCTAACCAATCTTGTGCATCCAATAGGTGTTTTGTCTCATTGCATGAACAATTAGGTCATTTTCGTCCTCCCTCGGCTTATTCTTGTCCAATTAGTGCTTCTAACCAATCTTGTGCATCCAATAGGTGTTTTTGTGTCATTGGAAGAATATTTAGGTCATTTTCGTCCTCCCTAGGCTAATTCTTGTCCAATTAGGGTTTCTAACGAATCTTGTGCATCCAATAGGTGTTTTGTGTAATTGGATGAACAAGTAGGTCACTTTCGTCCTCCCTAGGCTTATTCTTGTCCAATTAGGGTTTTTAACCAATCTTGTGCATCCAATAGGTGTTTTGTGTCATTGGATGAACATTTAGGTCATTTTCGTCCTCGCTAAACTTAATCTTGTCCAATTACGGTTTCTAACCAATCTTGTGCATCCAATAGGTGTTTTTGTGTCATTGGATGAACATTTAGGTCATTTTCGTCCTCCCTCGGCTTATGCTTGTCCAATTAGGGTTTCTAACCAATCTTGTGCATCCAATAGGTGTTTTTGTGTCATTGGATGAACAATTTGTCATTTTCGTCCACCCTAGGCTAATTCTTGTCCAATTAGGGTTTTTAACCAATCTTGTGCATCCAATAGGTGTTTTGTGTCATTGGATGAACATTTAGGTCATTTTCGTCCTCGCTAAACTTAATCTTGTCCAATTAGGGTTTCTAACCAATCTTGTGCATCCAATAGGTTTTTTTGTTTCATTGGAAGAACAATTAGGTGATTTTCGTCCTCCCTAAGCTAATTCTTGTCCAATTAGGGTTTCTAACCAATCTTGTGCATCCAATAGGTGTTTTTGTGTCATTGGATGAACATTTAGGTCTTTTTCGTCCTCCCTAAACTTAATCTTGTCCAATTAGGGTTTCTAACCAATCTTGTGCATCCAATAGGTGTTTTTATGTCATTGGATGAACAATTAGGTCATTTTCGTCCTCCCTAGGCTAATTCTTGTCCAATTAGGGTTTCTAACCAATCTTGTGCATCCAATAGGTGTTTTGTGTCATTGGATGAACAAGTAGGTCATTTTAGTCCTCCCTAGGTTTATTCTTGTCCAATTAGGGTTTTAAACCAATCTTGTGCATCCAATAGGTGTTTTGTGTCATTGGATGAACATTTAGGTCTTTTTCGTCCTCCCTAAACTTAAGCTTGTCCAATTAGGGTTTCTAACCAATCTTTTGCATCCAATAGGTGTTTTTTCTCATTGCATGATCAATTAGGTCATTTTCGTCCTCCCTTGGCTTATTCTTGTCCAATTAGTGCTTCTAACCAATCTTGTGCATCCAATAGGTGTTTTTGTGTCATTGGAAGAACAATTAGGTGATTTTGGTCCTCCCTAAGCTAATTCTTGTCCAATTAGGGTTTCTAACCAATCTTTTGCATCCAATAGGTGTTTTGTGTCATTGGATGAATATTTAGGTCATTTTCGTCCTCCCTACACTTAATCTTGTCCAATTAGGGTTTCTAACCAATCTTGTGCATCCAATAGGTGTTTTTGTGTCATTGGATGAACATTTAGGTCTTTTTCGTCCTCCCTAGGCTTATGCTTGTCGAATTAGGGTTTCTAACCAATCTTGTGCATCCAATAGGTGTTTTTGTGTCATTGGATGAACAATTAGGTGATTTTCATCCTCCCTAGGTTAATTCTTGTCCAATTAGGGTTTCTAACCAATCTTGTGCATCCAATAGGTGTTTTTGTTTCATTGGAAGAACAATTAGGTGATTTTCGTCCTCCCTAAGCTAATTCTTGTCCAATTAGGGTGTCTAACCAATCTTGTGCATCCAATAGGTGTTTTTGTGTCGTTGGATGAACATTTAGGTCTTTTTCGTCCTCCCTAAACTTAATCTTGTCCAATTAGGGTTTCTAACCAATCTTGTGCATCCAATAGGTGTTTTTATGTCATTGGATGAACAATTAGGTCATTTTCGTCCTCCCTAGGCTAATTCTTGTCCAATTAGGGTTTCTAACCAATCTTGTGCATCCAATAGGTGTTTTTGTGTCATTGGATGAACATTTAGGTCTTTTTCGTCCTCCCTAAACTTAATCTTGTCCAATTAGGGTTTCTAAACAATCTTGTGCATCCAATAGGTGTTTTTATGTCATTGGATGAACATTTAGGTCATTTTCGTCCTTCCTAAACTTAATCTTGTCCAATTAGGGTTTCTAACCAATCTTGTGCATCCAATAGGTGTTTTTGTGTCATTGGATGAACAATTTGTCATTTTCGTCCACCCTAGGCTAATTCTTGTCCAATTAGGGTTTTTAACCAATCTTGTGCATCCAATAGGTGTTTTTGTGTCATTGGATGAACAATTAGGTCATTTTCGTCCTCCCTAGGCTGATACTTGTCAAATTAGGGTTTCTAACCAATCTTGTGCGTCCAATAGGTGTTTTTGTGTCATTGGAAGAATATTTAGGTCATAATCGTCCTCCCTACACTTAATCTTGTCCAATTAGGGTTTTTAACCAATCTTGTGCATCCAATAGGTGTTTTGTGTCATTGGATGAACATTTAGGTCATTTTCGTCCTTCCTAAACGTAATCTTGTCCAATTAGGGTTTCTAAGAAATCTTGTGCATCTAATAGGTGTTTTTGTGTCATTGGAAGAACAATTAGGTGATTTTCGTCCTCCCTAAGCTAATTCTGGTCCAATTAGGGTTTCTAACCAATCTTGTGCATCCAATAGGTGTTTTTGTGTCATTGGATGAACATTTAGGTCTTTTTCGTCCTCCCTAAACTTAATCTTGTCCAATTAGGGTTTTTAACCAATCTTGTGCATCCAATAGGAGTTTTTGTGTCATTGGATGAACAATTAGGTCATTTTCGTCCTCCGTAGGCTAATTCTTGTCCAATTAGGGTTTCTAACCAATCTTGTACATCCAATAGGTGTTTTGTGTCATTGGATGAACAAGTAGGTCATTTTAGTCCTCCCTAGTCTTATTCTTGTCCAATTAGGGTTTTAAACCAATCTTGTTCATCCAATAGGTGTTTTGTGTCATTGGATGAACATTTAGGTCTTTTTCGTCCTCCCTAAACTTAATGTTGTCCAATTATGGTTTCTAACCAATCTTGTGCATCCAATAGGTGTTTTGTCTCATTGCATGAACAATTAGGTCATTTCCGTCCTCCCTAGGCTTATTCCTGTCCAATTAGTGCTTCTAACCAATCTTGTGCATGCAATAGGTGTTTTTGTGTCATTGGAAGAATATTTAGGTCATTTTCGTCCTCCCTAGGCTAATTCTTGTCCAATTAGGGTTTCTAACGAATCTTGTGCATCCAATATGTGTTTTGTGTCATTGGATGAACAAGTAGGTCACTTTCGTCCTCCCTAGGCTTATTCTTGTCCAATTAGGGTTTTTAACCAATCTTGTGCATCCAATAGGTGTTTTGTGTCATTGGATGAACATTTAGGTCATTTTCGTCCTCGCTAAACTTAATCTTGTCCAATTAGGGTTTCTAACCAATCTTGTGCTTCCAATAGGTGTTTTTGTGTCATTGGATGAACATTTAGGTCATTTTCGTCCTCCCTCGGCTTATGCTTGTCCAATTAGGGTTTCTAACCAATCTTGTGCATCCAATAGGTGTTTTTGTGTCATTGGATGAACATTTAGGTCATTTTCGTCCTCGCTAAACTTAATCTTGTCGAATGAGGGTTTCTAACCAATCTTGTGCATCCAATAGGTGTTTTGTGTCATTGGATGAACATTTAGGTCATTTTCGTCCTCGCTAAACTTAATCTTGTCGAATGAGGGTTTCTAACCAATCTTGTGCATCCAATAGGTGTTTTTGTGTCATTGGATGAAAATTTAGGTCATTTTCGTCCTCCCTAAACTTAAGCTTGTCCAATTAGGGTTTCTAACCAATCTTTTGCATCCAATAGGTGTTTTTTCTCATTGCATGAACAATTAGGTCATTTTCGTCCTCCCTAGGCTTATTCTTGTCCAATTAGTGCTTCTAACCAATCTTGTGCATCCAATAGGTGTTTTTGTGTCATTGGAAGAACAATTAGGTGATTTTGGTCCTCCCTAAGCTAATTCTTGTCCAATTAGGGTTTCTAACCAATCTTTTGCATCCAATAGGTGTTTTGTGTCATTGGATGAATATTTAGGTCATTTTC
>JBBPBS010000496.1:0-80224 GCA_037974835.1 Cicer judaicum | reverse complement strand
TTGGATGAACAAGTAGGTCATTTTAGTCCTCCCTAGGTTTATTCTTGTCCAATTAGGGTTTTAAACCAATCTTGTGCATCCAATAGGTGTTTTGTGTCATTGGATGAACATTTAGGTCTTTTTCGTCCTCCCTAAACTTAAGCTTGTCCAATTAGGGTTTCTAACCAATCTTTTGCATCCAATAGGTGTTTTTTCTCATTGCATGATCAATTAGGTCATTTTCGTCCTGCCTAGGCTTATTCTTGTCCAATTAGTGCTTCTAACCAATCTTGTGCATCCAATAGGTGTTTTTGTGTCATTGGAAGAACAATTAGGTGATTTTGGTCCTCCCTAAGCTAATTCTTGTCCAATTAGGGTTTCTAACCAATCTTTTGCATCCAATAGGTGTTTTGTGTCATTGGATGAATATTTAGGTCATTTTCGTCCTCCCTACACTTAATCTTGTCCAATTAGGGTTTCTAACCAATCTTGTGCATCCAATAGGTGTTTTTGTGTCATTGGATGAACATTTAGGTCTTTTTCGTCCTCCCTAGGCTTATGCTTGTCGAATTAGGGTTTCTAACCAATCTTGTGCATCCAATAGGTGTTTTTGTGTCATTAGATGAACAATTAGGTGATTTTCATCCTCCCTAGGCTAATTCTTGTCCAATTAGGGTTTCTAACCAATCTTGTGCATCCAATAGGTGTTTTGTGTCATTGGATGAACAAGTAGGTCATTTTCGTCCTCCCTAGGCTTATTCTTTTCCAATTAGGGTTTTAAGCCAATCTTGTGCATCCAATAGGTGTTTTGTGTCATTGGATGAACATTTAGGTCATTTTCGTCCTCGCTAAACTTAATCTTGTCGAATGAGGGTTTCTAACCAATCTTGGGCATCCAATAGGTGTTTTTGTGTCATTGGATGAACATTTAGGTCATTTTCGTCCTCCCTAAACTTAAGCTTGTCCAATTAGGGTTTCTAATCAATCTTTTGCATCCAATAGGTGTTTTTTCTCATTGCATGAACAATTAGGTCATTTTCGTCCTCCCTAGGCTTATTCTTGTGCAATTAGTGCTTCTAACCAATCTTGTGCATCCAATAGGTGTTTTTGTGTCATTGGAAGAACAATTAGGTGATTTTTGTCCTCCCTAAGCTAATTCTTGTCCAATTAGGGTTTCTAACCAATCTTTTGCATCCAATAGGTGTTTTGTGTCATTGGGTGAATATTTATGTCATTTTCGTCCTCCCTACACTTAATCTTGTCCAATTAGGGTTTCTATCCAATCTTGTGCGTCCAATAGGTGTTTTTGTGTCATTGGATGAACATTTAGGTCATTTTCGTCCTCGCTAAACTTAATCATGTCCAATTAGGGTTTCTAACCAATGTTGTGCATCTAATAGGTGTTTTTGTGTCATTGGATGAACATTTAAGTCATTTTCGTCCTCCCTAGGCTTATGCTTGTCCAATTAGGGTTTCTAACCAATCTTGTGCATCCAATAGGTGTTTTTGTGTCATTGGATGAACAATTTGTCATTTTCGTCCACCCTAGGTTAATTCTTGTCCAATTAGGGTTTTTAACCAATCTTATGCATCCAATAGGTGTTTTTGTGTCATTGGATGAACAATTACGTCATTTTCGTCCTCCCTAGGCTGATACTTGTCAAATTAGGGTTTCTAACCAATCTTGTGCGTCCAATAGGTGTTTTTGTGTCATTGGAAGAATATTTAGGTCATAATCGTCCTCCCTACACTTAATCTTGTCCAATTAGGGTTTTTAACAAATCTTGTGCATCCAATAGGTGTTTTGTGTCATTGGATGAACATTTAGGTCATTTTCGTCCTTCCTAAACTTAATCTTGTCCAATTAGGGTTTCTAAGCAATCTTGTGCATCTAATAGGTGTTTTTGTGTCATTGGAAGAACAATTAGGTGATTTTCGTCCTCCATAAGCTAATTCTGGTCCAATTAGGGTTTCTAACCAATCTTGTGCATCCAATAGGTGTTTTTGTGTCATTGGATGAACATTTAGGTCGTTTTCGTTCTCCCTAAACTTAATCTTGTCCAATTAGGGTTTTTAACCAATCTTGTGCATCCAATAGGTGTTTTGTGTCATTGGATGAACAATTAGGTCATTTTCGTCCTCCCTAGGCTTATACTTGTCAAATTAGGGTTTCTAACCAATCTTGTGCATCCAATAGGTGTTTTGTGTCATTGGATGAACAAGTAGGTCATTTTAGTCCTCCCTAGTCTTATTCTTGTCCAATTAGGGTTTTAAACCAATCTTGTTCATCCAATAGGTGTTTTGTGTCATTGGATGAACATTTAGGTCTTTTTCGTCCTCCCTAAACTTAATGTTGTCCAATTATGGTTTCTAACCAATCTTGTGCATCCAATAGGTGTTTTGTCTCATTGCATGAACAATTAGGTCATTTTCGTCCTCCCTAGGCTTATTCTTGTCCAATTAATGCTTCTAACTAATCTTGTGCATCCAATAGGAGTTTTTGTGTCATTGGAAGAATATTTAGGTCATTTTCGTCCTCCCTAGGCTAATTCTTGTGCAATTAGGGTTTCTAACGAATCTTGTGCATCCAATAGGTGTTTTGTGTCATTGGATGAACAAGTAAGTCATTTTCGTCCTCCCTAGGCTTATTCTTGTCCAATTAGGGTTTTTAACCAATCTTGTGCATCCAATAGGTGTTTTGTGTCATTGGCTGAACATTTAGGTCATTTTCGTCCTCGCTAAACTTAATCTTGTGCAATTAGGGTTTCTAACCAATCTTGTGCATCCAATAGTTGTTTTTGTGTCATTGGATGAACATTTAGGTCATTTTCGTCCTCCCTAGGCTTATGCTTGTCGAATTAGGGTTTCTAACCAATCTTGTGCATCCAATAGGTGTTTTTGTGTCATTGGATGAACAATTAGGTCATTTTCGTCCTCCCTAGGCTAATTCTTGTCCAATTAGGGTTTCTAACCAATCTTGTGCATCCAATAGGTGTTTTTGTGTCATTGGATGAACAAGTAGGTCATTTTCGTCCTCCCTAGGCTTATTCTTGTCCAATTAGGGTTTCTAACCAATCTTGTGCATCCAATAGGTGTTTTGTGTCATTGGATGAACATTTAGGTCATTTTCGTCCTCCCTAAACTTAATCTTGTCCAGTTAGGGTTTCTAACCAATCTTGTGCATCCAATAGGTGTTTTTGTGTCATTGGTTGAACATTTAGGTCATTTTCGTCCTCCCTAGGCTTATGCTTGTCCAATTAGGGTTTCTAACCAATCTTGTGCATCCAATAGGTGTTTTTGTGTCATTGGATGAACAATTAGGTCATTTTCGTCCACCCTAGGCTAATTCTTGTCCAATTAGGGTTTTTAACCAATCTTGTGCATCCAATAGGTGTTTTGTGTCATTGGATGAACAATTAGGTCATTTTCGTCCTCCCTAGGCTTATACTTGTCAAATTAGGGTTTCTAACCAATCTTGTGCGTCCAATAGGTGTTTTTGTGTCATTGGAAGAATATTTAGGTCATAATCGTCCTCCCTACACTTAATCTTGTCCAAATAGGGTTTTTAACCAATCTTGTGCATCCAATAGGTGTTTTGTGTCATTGGATGAACATTTAGGTCATTTTCGTCCTTCCTAAACTTAATCTTGTCCAATTAGGGTTTCTAACCAATCTTGTGCATCCAATAGGTGTTTTTGTGTCATTGGATGAACATTTAGGTCTTTTTCGTCCTCCCTAAACTTAATCTTGTCCAATTAGGGTTTCTAACCAATCTTGTGCATCCAATAGGTGTTTTTATGTCATTGGATGAACAATTAGGTCATTTTCGTCCTCCCTAGGGTAATTCTTGTCCAATTAGGGTTTCTAACCAATCTTGTGCATCCAATAGGTGTTTTGTGTCATTAGATGAACAAGTAGGTCATTTTAGTCCTCCCTAGGCTTATTCTTGTCCAATTTGGGTTTTAAACCAATCTTGTGCATCCAATAGGTGTTTTGTGTCATTGGATGAACATTTAGGTCTTTTTCGTCCTCCCTAAACTTAAGCTTGTCCAATTAGGGTTTCTAACCAATCTTTTGCATCCAATAGGTGTTTTTTCTCATTGCATGAACAATTAGGTCATTTTCGTCCTCCCTAGGCTTATTCTTGTCCAATTAGTGCTTCTAACCAATCTTGTGCATCCAATAGGTGTTTTTGTGTCATTGGAGGAATATTTAGGTCATTTTCGTCCTCCCTAGGCTAATTCTTGTCCAATTAGGGTTTCTAACGAATCTTGTGCATCCAATAGGTGTTTTGTGTCATTGGATGAACAAGTAAGTCATTTTCGTCCTCCCTAGGCTTATTCTTGTCCAATTAGGGTTTTTAACCAATCTTGTGCATCCAATAGGTGTTTTGTGTCATTGGATGAACATTTAGGTCTTTTTCGTCCTCCCTAAACTTAAGCTTGTCCAATTAGGGTTTCTAACCAATCTTTTGCATCCAATAGGTGTTTTTTCTCATTGCATGAACAATTAGGTCATTTTCGTCCTCCCTAGGCTTATTCTTGTCCAATTAGTGCTTCTAACCAATCTTGTGCATCCAATAGGTGTTTTTGTGTCATTGGAAGAACAATTAGGTGATTTTGGTCCTCCCTAAGCTAATTCTTGTCCAATTAGGGTTTCTAACCAATCTTTTGCATCCAATAGGTGTTTTGTGTCATTGGATGAATATTTAGGTCATTTTCGTCCTCCCTACACTTAATCATGTCCAATTAGGGTTTCTAACCAATCTTGTGCATCCAATAGGTGTTTTTGTGTCATTGGATGAACATTTAGGTCATTTTCGTCCTCCCTAGGCTTATGCTTGTCGAATTAGGTTTTCTAACCAATCTTGTGCATCCAATAGGTGTTTTTGTGTCATTGGATGAACAATTAGGTCATTTTCGTCCTCCCTAGGCTAATTCTTGTCCAATTAGGGTTTCTAACCAATCTTGTGCATCCAATAGGTGTTTTGTGTCATTGGATGAACAAGTAGGTCATTTTCGTCCTCCCTAGGCTAATTCTTGTCCAATTAGGGTTTTTAACCAATCTTGTGCATCCAATAGGTGTTTTGTGTCATTGGATGAACAAGTAGGTCATTTTCGTCCTCCCTAGGCTTATTCTTGTCCAATTAGGGTTTTAAACCAATCTTGTGCATCCAATAGGTGTTTTGTGTCATTGGATGAACATTTAGGTCATTTTCGTCCTCGCTAAACTTAATCTTGTCGAATGAGGGTTTCTAACCAATCTTGTGCATCCAATAGGTGTTTTTGTGTCATTGGATGAAAATTTAGGTCATTTTCGTCCTCCCTAAACTTAAGCTTGTCCAATTAGGGTTTCTAACCAATCTTTTGCATCCAATAGGTGTTTTTTCTCATTGCATGAACAATTAGGTCATTTTCGTCCTCCCTAGGCTTATTCTTGTGCAATTAGTGCTTCTAACCAATCTTGTGCATCCAATAGGTGTTTTTGTGTCATTGGAAGAACAATTAGGTGATTTTTGTCCTCCCTAAGCTAATTCTTGTCCAATTAGGGTTTCTAACCAATCTTTTGCATCCAATAGGTGTTTTGTGTGATTGGATGAATATTTATGTCATTTTCGTCCTCCCTACACTTAATCTTGTCCAATTAGGGTTTCTATCCAATCTTGTGCGTCCAATAGGTGTTTTTGTGTCATGGGATGAACATTTAGGTCATTTTCGTCCTCCCTAGGCTTATGGTTGTCCAATTAGGGTTTCTAACCAATCTTGTGCATCCAATAGGTGTTCTGCTGTCATTGGATGAACAATTAGGTCATTTTCGTCCTCGCTAAACTTAATCATGTCCAATTAGGGTTTCTAACCAATGTTGTGCATCCAATAGGTGTTTTTGTGTCATTGGATGAACATTTAAGTCATTTTCGTCCTCCCTAGGCTTATGCTTGTCCAATTAGGGTTTCTAACCAATCTTGTGCATCCAATAGGTGTTTTTGTGTCATTGGATGAACAATTTGTCATTTTCGTCCACCCTAGGTTAATTCTTGTCCAATTAGGGTTTTTAACCAATCTTATGCATCCAATAGGTGTTTTTGTGTCATTGGATGAACAATTAGGTCATTTTCGTCCTCCCTAGGCTGATACTTGTCAAATTAGGGTTTCTAACCAATCTTGTGCGTCCAATAGGTGTTTTTGTGTCATTGGAAGAATATTTAGGTCATAATCGTCCTCCCTACACTTAATCTTGTCCAATTAGGGTTTTTAACCAATCTTGTGCATCCAATAGGTGTTTTGTGTCATTGGATGAACATTTAGGTCATTTTCGTCCTTCCTAAACTTAATCTTGTCCAATTAGGGTTTCTAAGCAATCTTGTGCATCTAATAGGTGTTTTTGTGTCATTGGAAGAACAATTAGGTGATTTTCGTCCTCCCTAAGCAAATTCTGGTCCAATTAGGGTTTCTAACCAATCTTGTGCATCCAATAGGTGTTTTTGTGTCATTGGATGAACATTTAGGTCTTTTTCGTCCTCCCTAAACTTAATCTTGTCCAATTAGGGTTTTTAACCAATCTTGTGCATCCAATAGGTGTTTTTGTGTCATTGGATGAACAATTAGGTCATTTTCGTCCTCCCTAGGCTAATTCTTGTCCAATTAGGGTTTCTAACCAATCTTGTGCATCCAATAGGTGTTTTGTGTCATTGGATGAACAAGTAGGTCATTTTAGTCCTCCCTAGTCTTATTCTTGTCCAATTAGGGTTTTAAACCAATCTTGTTCATCCAATAGGTGTTTTGTGTCATTGGATGAACATTTAGGTCTTTTTCGTCATCCCTAAACTTAATGTGGTCCAATTATGGTTTCTAACCAATCTTGTGCATCCAATAGGTGTTTTGTCTCATTGCATGAACAATTAGGTCATTTTCGTCCTCCCTAGGCTTATTCTTGTCCAATTAGTGCTTCTAACCAATCTTGTGCATCCAATAGGTGTTTTTGTGTCATTGGAAGAATATTTAGGTCATTTTCGTCCTCCCTAGGCTAATTCTTGTCCAATTAGGGTTTCTATACAATCTTGTGCATCCAATAGGTGTTTTGTGTCATTGGATGAACAAGTAAGTCATTTTCGTCCTCCCTAGGCTTATTCTTGTCCAATTAGGGTTTTTAACCAATCTTGTGCATCCAATAGGTGTTTTGTGTCATTGGCTGAACATTTAGGTCATTTTCGTCCTCGCTAAACTTAATCTTGTGCAATTAGGGTTTCTAAACAATCTTGTGCATCCAATAGTTGTTTTTGTGTCATTGGATGAACATTTAGGTCATTTTCGTCCTCCCTAGGCTTATGGTTGTCCAATTAGGGTTTCTAACCAATCTTGTGCATCTAATAGGTGTTTTTGTGTCATTGGAAGAACAATTAGGTGATTTTCGTCCTCCCTAAGCTAATTCTGGTCCAATTAGGGTTTCTAACCAATCTTGTGCATCCAATAGGTGTTTTTGTGTCATTGGATGAACATTTAGGTCTTTTTCGTCCTCCCTAAACTTAATCTTGTCCAATTAGGGTTTTTAACCAATCTTGTGCATCCAATAGGTGTTTTTGTGTCATTGGATGAACAATTAGGTCATTTTCGTCCTCCCTAGGCTAATTCTTGTCCAATTAGGGTTTCTAACCAATCTTGTGCATCCAATAGGTGTTTTGTGTCATTGGATGAACAAGTAGGTCATTTTAGTCCTCCCTAGTCTTATTCTTGTCCAATTAGGGTTTTAAACCAATCTTGTTCATCCAATAGGTGTTTTGTGTCATTGGATGAACATTTAGGTCTTTTTCGTCCTCCCTAAACTTAATGTTGTCCAATTATGGTTTCTAACCAATCTTGTGCATCCAATAGGTGTTTTGTCTCATTGCATGAACAATTAGGTCATTTTCGTCCTCCGTCGGCTTATTCTTGTCCAATTAGTGTTTCTAACCAATCTTGTGCATCCAATAGGTGTTTTTGTGTCATTGGAAGAATATTTAGGTCATTTTCGTCCTCCCTAGGCTAATTCTTGTCCAATTAGGGTTTTTAACCAATCTTGTGCATCCAATAGGTGTTTTTGTGTCATTGGATGAACAATTAGGTCTTTTTCGTCTTCCCTAAACTTAAGCTTGTCCAATTAGGGTTTCTAACCAATCTTTTGCATCCAATAGGTGTTTTTTCTCATTGCATGAACAATTAGGTCATTTTCGTCCTCCCTAGGCTTATTCTTGTCCAATTAGTGCTTCTAACAAATCTTGTGCATCCAATAGGTGTTTTTGTGTCATTGGAAGAATATTTAGGTCATTTTCGTCCTCCCTAGGCTAATTCTTGTCCAATTAGGGTTTCTAACGAATCTTGTGCATCCAATAGGTGTTTTTGTGTCATTGGATGAACATTTAGGTCATTTTCGTCCTCCCTAGGATTATGCTTGTCCAATTAGGGTTTCTAACCAATCTTGTGCATCCAATAGGTGTTTTTGTGTCATTGGATGAACAATTTGTCATTTTCGTCCACCCTAGACTAATTCTTGTCCAATTAGGGTTTTTAACCAATCTTGTGCATCCAATAGGTGTTTTGTGTCATTGGATGAACATTTAGGTCATTTTGGTCCTTCCTAAACTTAATCTTGTCCAATTAGGGTTTCTAACCAATCTTGTGCATCCAATAGGTGTTTTTGTGTCTTTGGAAGAACAATTAGGTGATTTTCGTCCTCCCTAGGCTTATTCTTGTCCAATTAGGGTGTTTAACCAATCTTGTGCATCCAATAGGTGTTTTGTGTCATTGGATGAACAATTAGGTCATTTTCGTCCTCCCTAGGCTTATACTTGTCAAATTAGGGTTTCTAACCAATCTTGTGCGTCCAATAGGTGTTTTTGTGTCATTGGAAGAATATTTAGGTCATAATCGTCCTCCCTACACTTAATCTTGTCCAATTAGGGTTTTTAACCAATCTTGTGCATCCAATAGGTGTTTTGTGTCATAGGATGAACATTTAGGACATTTTCGTCCTTCCTAAACTTAATCTTGTCCAATTAGGGTTTCTAGGCAATCTTGTGCATCTAATAGGTGTTTTTGTGTCATTGGAAGAACAATTAGGTGATTTTCGTCCTCCCTAAGCTAATTCTTGTCCAATTAGGGTTTCTAACCAATCTTGTGCATCCAATAGGTGTTTTTGTGTCATTGGATGAACATTTAGGTCTTTTTCGTCCTCCCTAAACTTAATCTTGTCCAATTAGGGTTTCTAACCAATCTTGTGCATCCAATAGGTGTTTTTATGTCATTGGATGAACAATTAGGTCATTTTCGTCCTCCCTAGGGTAATTCTTGTCCAATTAGGGTTTCTAACCAATCTTGTGCATCCAATAGGTGTTTTGTGTCATTAGATGAACAAGTAGGTCATTTTAGTCCTCCCTAGGCTTATTCTTGTCCAATTTGGGTTTTAAACCAATCTTGTGCATCCAATAGGTGTTTTGTGTCATTGGATGAACATTTAGGTCTTTTTCGTCCTCCCTAAACTTAAGCTTGTCCAATTAGGGTTTCTAACCAATCTTTTGCATCCAATAGGTGTTTTTTCTCATTGCATGAACAATTAGGTCATTTTCGTCCTCCCTAGGCTTATTCTTGTCCAATTAGTGCTTCTAACCAATCTTGTGCATCCAATAGGTGTTTTTGTGTCATTGGAAGAATATTTAGGTCATTTTCGTCCTCCCTAGGCTAATTCTTGTCCAAATAGGGTTTCTAACGAATCTTGTGCATCCAATAGGTGTTTTGTGTCATTGGATGAACAAGTAAGTCATTTTCGTCCTCCCTAGGCTTATTCTTGTCCAATTAGGGTTTTTAACCAATCTTGTGCATCCAATAGGTGTTTTGTGTCATTGGATGAACATTTAGGTCTTTTTCGTCCTCCCTAAACTTAAGCTTGTCCAATTAGGGTTTCTAACCAATCTTTTGCATCCAATAGGTGTTTTTTCTCATTGCATGAACAATTAGGTCATTTTCGTCCTCCCTAGGCTTATTCTTGTCCAATTAGTGCTTCTAACCAATCTTGTGCATCCAATAGGTGTTTTTGTGTCATTGGAAGAACAATTAGGTGATTTTGGTCCTCCCTAAGCTAATTCTTGTCCAATTAGGGTTTCTAACCAATCTTTTGCATCCAATAGGTGTTTTGTGTCATTGGATGAATATTTAGGTCATTTTCGTCCTCCCTACACTTAATCATGTCCAATTAGGGTTTCTAACCAATCTTGTGCATCCAATAGGTGTTTTTGTGTCATTGGATGAACATTTAGGTCATTTTCGTCCTCCCTAGGCTTATGCTTGTCGAATTAGGTTTTCTAACCAATCTTGTGCATCCAATAGGTGTTTTTGTGTCATTGGATGAACAATTAGGTCATTTTCGTCCTCCCTAGGCTAATTCTTGTCCAATTAGGGTTTCTAACCAATCTTGTGCATCCAATAGGTGTTTTGTGTCATTGGATGAACAAGTAGGTCATTTTCGTCCTCCCTAGGCTTATTCTTGTCCAATTAGGGTTTTTAACAAATCTTGTGCATCCAATAGGTGTTTTGTGTCATTGGATGAACATTTAGGTCATTTTCTTCCTCGCTGAACTTAATCTTGTCCAATTAGGGTTTCTAACCAATCTTGTGCATCCAATAGGTGTTTTTGTGTCATTGGATGAACAATTAGGTCATTTTCGTCCTTCTTAAACTTAATCTTGTCCAATTAGGGTTTCTAACCAATCTTGTGCATCCAATAGGTGTTTTTGTGTCGTTGGAAAAACAATTAGGTGATTTTCTTCCTCCCTAGGCTAATTCTTGTCCAATTAGGGTTTCTAACAAATCTTGTGCATCCAATAGGTGTTTTGTGTCATTGGATGAACATTTAGATGATTTTAGTCTTCCCTAGGCTTATGCTTGTCCAATTAGGGTTTCTAACCAATCTTGTGCATCCAATAGGTGTTTTTATGTCATTGGATGAACAATTAGGTCATTTTCGTCCTCCCTAGGCTAATTCTTGTCCAATTAGGGTTTCTAACCAATCTTGTGCATCCAATAGGTGTTTTGTGTCATTGGATGAACAAGTAGGTCATTTTCGTCCTCCTTAGGCTTATTCTTGTCCAATTAGGGTTTTTAACCAATCTTGTGCATCCAATAGGTGTTTTGTGTCATTGGATGAACATTTAGGTCATTTTCGTCCTCCCTAAACTTAATCTTGTCCAATTAGGGTTTTTAACCAATCTTGTGGATCCAATAGGTGCTTTGTGTCATTGGATGAAGATTTAGGACATTTTCGTCCTCCCTAGCCTAATTCTTATCCAATTAGGGTTTTTAACCAATCTTGTGCATCCAATAGGTATTTTGTGTCATTGGATGAACATTTAGGTCATTTTCGTCCTCCCTACACTTAATCTTGTCCAATTAGGGTTTTTAACCAATCTTGTGCATCCAATAGGTGTTTTGTGTCATTGGATGAACATTTAGGTCATTTTCGTCCTTCCTAAACTTAATCTTGTCCAATTAGGGTTTCTAGGCAATCTTGTGCATCTAATAGGTGTTTTTGTGTCATTGGAAGAACAATTAGGTGATTTTCGTCCTCCCTAAGCTAATTCTTGTCCAATTAGGGTTTCTAACCAATCTTGTGCATCCAATAGGTGTTTTTGTGTCATTGGATGAACAATTAGGTCATTTTCGTCCTCCCTAGGCTAATTCTTGTCCAATTAGGGTTTCTAACCAATCTTGTGCATCCAATAGGTGTTTTTCTGTCATTGGATGAACAATTAGGTCATTTTCGTCCTCCCTAGGCTTATGCTTGTCCAATTAGGGTTTCTAACCAATCTTGTGCATCCAATAGGTGTTTTTGTGTCATTGGATGAACATTTAGGTCATTTTCGTCCTCCCTAGGCTAATTCTTGTCAAATTCGGGTTTTTAACCAATCTTGTGCATCTAATAGGTGTTTTGTGTCATTGGATGATTATTTACATCATTTTCGTCCTCCCTAAACTTAATCTTGTCCAATTAGGGTTTTTAACCAATCTTGTGCATCCAATAGGTGTTTTGTGTCATTGGATGAATAATTAGGTCATTTTCATCCTCCCTAGGCTAATTCTTGTCCAATTAGGGTTCCTAACCAATCTTGTGCATCCAATAGGTGTTTTTGTGTCATTGGATGAACAATTAGGTCATTTTCGTCCTCCCTAGGCTAATTCTTGTCCAATTAGGGTTTCTAACCAATCTTGTGCATCCAATAGGTGTTTTTCTGTCATTGGATGAACAATTAGGTCATTTTCGTCCTCCCTAGGCTTATGCTTGTCAAATTAGGGTTTCTAACCAATCTTGTGCATCCAATAGGTGTTTTTGTGTCATTGGATGAACATTTAGGTCATTTTCGTCCTCCCTAGGCTAATTCTTGTCCAATTAGGGTTTTTAACCAATCTTGTGCATCTAATAGGTGTTTTGTGTCATTGGATGAACATTTACATCATTTTCGTCCTCCCTAAACTTAATCTTGTCCAATTAGGGTTTTTAACCAATCTTGTGCATCCAATAGGTGTTTTGTGTCATTGGATGAATAATTAGGTCATTTTCATCCTCCCTAAACTTAACCTTGTCCAATTAGCGTTTCTAACCAATCTTGTGCATCCAATAGGTGTTTTTGTGTCATTGGATGAACAATTAGGTCATTTTCGTCCTCCCTAGGCTAATTCTTGTCCAATTAGGGTTTCTAACCAATCTTGTGCATCCAATAGGTGTTTTTGTGTCATTGGATGAACATTTAGGTCTTTTTCGTCCTACCTAAACTTAATCTTGTCCAATTAGGGTTTCTAAACAATCTTGTGCATCCAATAGGTGTTTTTATGTCATTGGATGAACAATTAGGTCATTTTCGTCCTCCCTAGGCTAATTCTTGTCCAATTAGGGTTTCTAACCAATCTTGTGCATCCAATAGGTGTTTTGTGTCATTGGATGAACAAGTAGGTCATTTTAGTCGTCCCTAGGCTTATTCTTGTCCAATTAGGGTTTTAAACCAATCTTGTGCATCCAATAGGTGTTTTGTGTCATTGGATGAACATTTAGGTCTTTTTCGTCCTCCCTAAACTTAAGCTTGTCCAATTAGGGTTTCTAACCAATCTTTTGCATCCAATAGGTGTTTTTTCTCATTGCATGAACAATTAGGTCATTTTCGTCCTCCCTAGGCTTATTCTTGTCCAATTAGTGCTTCTAACCAATCTTGTGCATCCAATAGGTATTTTGTGTCATTGGAAGAACAATTAGGTGATTTTTGTCCTCCCTAAGCTAATTCTTGTCCAATTAGTGCTTCTAACCAATCTTGTGCATCCAATAGGTGTTTTTGTGTCATTGGATGAACATTTAGGTCATTTTCGTCCTTCCTAAACTTAATCTTGTCCAATTAGGGTTTCTAACCAATCTTGTGCATCCAATAGGTGTTTTTGTGTCATTGGATGAACATTTAGGTCTTTTTCGTCCTACCTAAACTTAATCTTGTCCAATTAGGGTTTCTAAACAATCTTGTGCATCCAATAGGTGTTTTTATGTCATTGGATGAACAATTAGGTCATTTTCGTCCTCCCTAGGCTAATTCTTGTCCAAATAGGGTTTCTAACCAATCTTGTGCATCCAATAGGTATTTTGTGTCATTGGATGAACAAGTAAGTCATTTTCGTCCTCCCTAGGCTTATTCTTGTCCAATTAGGGTTTTTAACCAATCTTGTGCATCCAATAGGTGTTTTGTGTCATTGGATGAACATTTAGGTCTTTTTCGTCCTCCCTAAACTTAAGCTTGTCCAATTAGGGTTTCTAACCAATCTTTTGCATCCAATAGGTGTTTTTTCTCATTGCATGAACAATTAGGTCATTTTCGTCCTCCCTAGGCTTATTCTTGTCCAATTAGTGCTTCTAACCAATCTTGTGCATCCAATAGGTGTTTTTGTGTCATTGGATGAATATTTAGGTCATTTTCGTCCTCCCTAGGCTAATTCTTGTCCAATTAGGGTTTCTAACGAATCTTGTGCATCCAATAGGTGTTTTGTGTCATTGGATGAACAAGTAGGTCATTTTCGTCCTCCCTAGGCTTATTCTTGTCCAATTAGGGTTTCTAACCAATCTTGTGCATCCAATAGGTGTTTTGTGTCATTGGATGAACAAGTAGGTCATTTTCGTCCTCCCTAGGCTTATTCTTGTCCAATTAGGGTTTTAAACCAATCTTGTGCATCCAATAGGTGTTTTGTGTCATTGGATGAACATTTAGGTCATTTTCGTCCTCGCTAAACTTAATCTTGTCGAATGAGGGTTTCTAACCAATCTTGGGCATCCAATAGGTGTTTTTGTGTCATTGGATGAAAATTTAGGTCATTTTCGTCCTCCCTAAACTTAAGCTTGTCCAATTAGGGTTTCTAACCAATCTTTTGCATCCAATAGGTGTTTTTTCTCATTGCATGAACAATTAGGTCATTTTCCTCCTCCCTAGGCTTATTCTTGTGCAATTAGTGCTTCTAACCAATCTTGTGCATCCAATAGGTGTTTTTGTGTCATTGGAAGAACAATTAGGTGATTTTTGTCCTCCCTAAGCTAATTCTTGTCCAATTAGGGTTTCTAACCAATCTTTTGCATCCAATAGGTGTTTTGTGTCATTGGATGAACATTTATGTCATTTTCGTCCTCCCTACACTTAATCTTGTCCAATTAGGGTTTTTATCCAATCTTGTGCGTCCAATAGGTGTTTTTGTGTCATTGGATGAACATTTAGGTCATTTTCGTCCTCCCTAGGCTTATGGTTGTCCAATTAAGGTTTCTAACCAATCTTGTGCATCCAATAGGTGTTCTGGTGTCATTGGATGAACAATTAGGTCATTTTCGTCCTCGCTAAACTTAATCATGTCCAATTAGGGTTTCTAACCAATGTTGTGCATCCAATAGGTGTTTTTGTGTCATTGGATGAACATTTAAGTCATTTTCGTCCTCCCTAGGCTAATTCTTGTCCAATTAGGGTTTCTAACGAATCTTGTGCATCCAATAGGTGTTTTGTGTCATTGGATGAACAAGTAGGTCACTTTCGTCCTCCCTAGGCTTATTCTTGTCCAATTAGGGTTTTTAACCAATCTTGTGCATCCAATAGGTGTTTTGTGTCATTGGATGAACATTTAGGTCATTTTCGTCCTCGCTAAACTTAATCTTGTCCAATTAGGGTTTCTAACCAATCTTGTGCATCCAATAGGTGTTTTTGTGTCATTGGATGAACATTTAGGTCATTTTCGTCCTCCCTCGGCTTATGCTTGTCCAATTAGGGTTTCTAACCAATCTTGTGCATCTAATAGGTGTTTTTGTGTCATTGGATGAACAATTTGTCATTTTCGTCCACCCTAGGCTAATTCTTGTCCAATTAGGGTTTTTAACCAATCTTATGCATCCAATAGGTGTTTTTATGTCATTGGATGAACAATTAGGTCATTTTCGTCCTCCCTAGGTTGATACTTGTCAAATTAGGGTTTCTAACCAATCTTGTGCGTCCAATAGGTGTTTTTGTGTCATTGGAAGAATATTTAGGTCATAATCGTCCTCCCTACACTTAATCTTGTCCAATTAGGGTTTTTAACCAATCTTGTGCATCCAATAGGTGTTTTGTGTCATTGGATGAACATTTAGGTCATTTTCGTCCTTCCTAAACTTAATCTTGTCCAATTAGGGTTTCTAGGCAATCTTGTGCATCTAATAGGTGTTTTTGTGTCATTGGAAGAACAATTAGGTGATTTTCGTCCTCCCTAAGCTAATTCTGGTCCAATTAGGGTTTCTAACCAATCTTGTGCATCCAATAGGTGTTTTTGTGTCATTGGATGAACATTTAGGTCTTTTTCGTCCTCCCTAAACTTAATCTTGTCCAATTAGGGTTTTTAACCAATCTTGTGCATCCAATTGGTGTTTTTGTGTCATTGGATGAACAATTAGGTCATTTTCGTCCTCCCTAGGCTAATTCTTGTCCAATTAGGGTTTCTAACCAATCTTGTGCATCCAATAGGTGTTTTGTGTCATTGGATGAACAAGTAGGTCATTTTAGTCCTCCCTAGTCTTATTCTTGTCCAATTAGGGTTTTAAACCAATCTTGTTCATCCAATAGGTGTTTTGTGTCATTGGATGAACATTTAGGTCTTTTTCGTCCTCCCTAAACTTAATGTTGTCCAATTATGGTTTCTAACCAATCTTGTGCATCCAATAGGTGTTTTGTCTCATTGCATGAACAATTAGGTCATTTTCAACCTCCCTAGGCTTATTCTTGTCCAATTAGTGCTTCTAACCAATCTTGTGCATGCAATAGGTGTTTTTGTGTCATTGGAAGAATATTTAGGTCATTTTCGTCCTCCCTAGGCTAATTCTTGTCCAATTAGGGTTTCTAACGAATCTTGTGCATCCAATAGGTGTTTTGTGTCATTGGATGAACATTTAGGTCATTTTCGTCCTCGCTAAACTTAATCTTGTCCAATTAGGGTTTCTAACCAATCTCGTGCATCCAACAGGTGTTTTTTGTCATTGGATGAACATTTAGGTCATTTTCGTCCTTCCTAAACTTAATCTTGTCCAATTAGGATTTCTAACCAATCTTGTGCATCCAATAGGTGTTTTTGTTTCATTGGAAGAACAATTAGGTGATTTTCGTCCTCCCTAAGCTAATTCTTGTCCAATTAGGGTTTCTAACCAATCTTGTGCATCCAATAGGTGTTTTTGTGTCATTGGATGAACAAGTAGGTCATTTTCGTCCTCCCTAGGCTTATTCTTGTCCAATTAGTGCTTCTAACCAATCTTGTACATCCAATAGGTGTTTTGTGTCATTGGATGAACATTTAGGTCATTTTCGTCCTTCCTAAACTTAATCTTGTCCAATTAGGGTTTCTAACCAATCTTGTGCATCCAATAGGTGTTTTTGTGTCTTTGGAAGAACAATTAGGTGATTTTCGTCCTCCCTAGGCTTATTCTTGTCCAATTAGGGTGTTTAACCAATCTTGTGCATCCAATAGGTGTTTTGTGTCATTGGATGAACAATTAGGTCATTTTCGTCCTCCCTAGGCTTATACTTGTCAAATTAGGGTTTCTAACCAATCTTGTGCGTCCAATAGGTGTTTTTGTGTCATTGGAAGAATATTTAGGTCATAATCGTCCTCCCTACACTTAATCTTGTCCAATTAGGGTTTTTAACCAATCTTGTGCATTCAATAGGTGTTTTGTGTCATTGGATGAACATTTAGGTCATTTTCGTCCTTCCTAAACGTAATCTTGTCCAATTAGGGTTTCTAGCCAATCTTGTGCATCCAATAGGTGTTTTTGTTTCATTGGAAGAACAATTAGGTGATTTTCGTCCTCCCTAAGCTAATTCTTGTCCAATTAGGGTTTCTAACCAATCTTGTGCATCCAATAGGTGTTTTTGTGTCATTGGATGAACATTTAGGTCTTTTTCGTCCTCCCTAAACTTAAGCTTCTCCAATTAGGGTTTCTAACCAATCTTTTGCATCCAACAGGTGTTTTTTCTCATTGCATGAACAATTAGGTCATTTTCGTCCTCCCTAGGCTTATTCTTGTCCAATTAGTGCTTCTAACCAATCTTGTGCATCCAATAGGTGTTTTTGTGTCATTGGAAGAATATTTAGGTCATTTTCGTCCTCCCTAGGCTAATTCTTGTCCAACTAGGGTTTCTAACGAATCTTGTGCATCCAATAGGTGTTTTGTGTCATTGGATGAACAAGTAAGTCATTTTCGTCCTCCCTAGGCTTATTCTTGTCCAATTAGGGTTTTTAACCAATCTTGTGCATCCAATAGGTGTTTTGTGTCATTGGATGAACATTTAGGTCTTTTTCGTCCTCCCTAAACTTAAGCTTGTCCAATTAGGGTTTCTAACCAATCTTTTGCATCCAATAGGTGTTTTTTCTCATTGCATGAACAATTAGGTCATTTTCGTCCTCCCTAGGCTTATTCTTGTCCAATTAGTGCTTCTAACCAATCTTGTGCATCCAATAGGTGTTTTTGTGTCATTGGAAGAATATTTAGGTCATTTTCGTCCTCCCTAGGCTAATTCTTGTCCAAATAGGGTTTCTAACGAATCTTGTGCATCCAATAGGTGTTTTGTGTCATTGGATGAACAAGTAAGTCATTTTCGTCCTCCCTAGGCTTATTCTTGTCCAATTAGGGTTTTTAACCAATCTTGTGCATCCAATAGGTGTTTTGTGTCATTGGATGAACATTTAGGTCTTTTTCGTCCTCCCTAAACTTAAGCTTGTCCAATTAGGGTTTCTAACCAATCTTTTGCATCCAATAGGTGTTTTTTCTCATTGCATGAACAATTAGGTCATTTTCGTCCTCCCTAGGCTTATTCTTGTCCAATTAGTGCTTCTAACCAATCTTGTGCATCCAATAGGTGTTTTTGTGTCATTGGAAGAACAATTAGGTGATTTTGGTCCTCCCTAAGCTAATTCTTGTCCAATTAGGGTTTCTAACCAATCTTTTGCATCCAATAGGTGTTTTGTGTCATTGGATGAATATTTAGGTCATTTTCTTCCTCCCTACACTTAATCTTGTCCAATTAGGGTTTCTAACCAATCTTGTGCATCCAATAGGTGTTTTTGTGTCATTGGATGAACATTTAGGTCATTTTCGTCCTCCCTAGGCTTATGCTTGTCGAATTAGGGTTTCTAACCAATCTTGTGCATCCAATAGGTGTTTTTGTGTCATTGGATGAACAATTAGGTCATTTTCGTCCTCCCTAGGCTAATTCTTGTCCAATTAGGGTTTCTAACCAATCTTGTGCATCCAATAGGTGTTTTGTTTCATTGGATGAACATTTAGGTCATTTTCGTCCTCCCTAAACTTAATCTTGTCCAATTAGGGTTTCTAACCAATCTTGTGCATCCAATAGGTGTTTTTGTGTCATTGGATGAACAATTAGGTCATTTTCGTCCTCCTTAGGCTAATTCTTGTCCAATTAGGGTTTCTAACCAATCTTGTGCATCCAATAGGTGTTTTGTGTCATTGGATGAACAAGTAGGTCATTTTCGTCCTCCCTAGGCTTATTCTTGTCCAATTAGGGTTTTTAACCAATCTTGTGCATCCAATAGGTGTTTTGTGTCATTGGATGAACATTTAGGTCATTTTTGTCCTTCCTAAACTTAATCTTGTCCAATTAAGGTTTCTAACCAATCTTGTGCATCCAATAGGTTTTTTTGTGTCATTGGATGAACATTTAGGTCATTTTCGTCTTCTCTAGGCTTATGCTTGTCCAATTAGGGTTTCTAACCAATCTGTCATTGGATGAACAATTAGGTCATTTTCGTCCTCCCTAGGCTAATTCTTGTCCAATTAGGGTTTCTAACCAATCTTGTGCATCCAATAGGTGTTTTGTGTCATTGGATGAACAAGTAGGTCATTTTCGTCCTCCCTAGGCTTATTCTTGTCCAATTAGGGTTTTTAACCAATCTTGTGCATCCAATAGGTGTTTTGTTTCATTGGATGAACATTTAGGTTTTTTTCGTCCTCCCTAAACTTAATCTTGTCCAATTAGGGTTTCTAACCAATCTTGTGCATCCAATAGGTGTTTTGTATCATTGCATGAACAATTAGGTCATTTTCATCCTCCCTATGCTTATTCTTGTCCAATTAGTGCTTCTAACCAATCTTGTGCATCCAATAGCTGTTTTTGTGTCATTGGAAGAATATTTAGGTCATTTTCGTCCTCCCTAGGCTAATTCTTGTTCAATTAGGGTTTCTAACCAATCTTGTGCATCCAATAGGTGTTTTTGTGTCATTGGAAGAATATTTAGGTCATCATCGTCCTCCCTACAATTAATCTTGTCCAATTATGGTTTTTAACCAATCTTGTGCATCCAATAGGTGTTTTGTGTCATTGGATGAACATTTAGGTCATTTTCGTCCTTCCTAAACTGAATCTTGTCCAATTAAGGTTTCTAACCAATCTTGTGCATCCAATAGGTGTTTTGTGTCATTGCATGAACAATTAGGTCATTTTCATCCTCCCTAGGCTTATTCTTGTCCAATTAGTGCTTCTAACCAAGCTTGTGCATCCAATAGCTGTTTTTGTGTCATTGGAAGAATATTTAGGTCATTTTCGTCCTCCCTAGGCTAATTCTTGTCCAATTAGGGTTTCTAACCAATCTTGTGCATCCAATAGGTGTTTTTGTGTCATTGGAAGAATATTTAGGTCATAATCGTCCTCCCTACAATTAATCTTGTCCAATTAGGGTTTTTAACCAATCTTGTGCATCCAATAGGTGTTTTGTGTCATTGGATGAACATTTAGGTCATTTTCGTCCTTCCTAAACTGAATCTTGTCCAATTAAGGTTTCTAACCAATCTTGTGCATCCAATAGGTTTTTTTGTGTTATTGGATGAACATTTAGGTCATTTTCGTCCTCCCTAGGCTTATGCTTGTCCAATTAGGGTTTCTAACCAATCTTGTGCATCCAATAGGTGTTTTTGTGTCATTGGATGAACAATTAGGTCATTTTCGTCCTCCCTAGGCTTATTCTTGTCAAATTAGGGTTTCTAACCAATCTTGTGCATCCAATAGGTGTTTTGTGTCATTGGATGAACAAGTAGGTCATTTTCGTCCTCCCTAGGCTTATTCTTGTCCAATTAGGGTTTTAAACCAATCTTGTGCATCCAATAGGTGTTTTGTGTCATTGGATGAACAAGTAGGTCATTTTCGTCCTCCCTAGGCTTATTCTTGTCCAATTAGGGTTTTAAACCAATCTTGTGCATCCAATAGGTGTTTTGTGTCATTGCATGAACAATTAGGTCATTTTCGTCCTCCCTAGGCTTATTCTTGTCCAATTAGGGTTTTAAACCAATCTTGTGCATCCAATAGGTGTTTTTGTGTAATTGGATGAACAATTAGGTCATTTTCGTCCACCCTAGGCTAATTCTTGTCCAATTAGGGTTTTTAACCAATCTTGTGCATCCAATAGGTGTTTTGTGTCATTGCATGAACAATTAGGTCATTTTCGTCCTCCCTAGGCTTATACTTGTCAAATTTAGGTTTCTAACCAATCTTGTGCATACAATAGGTGTTTTTGTGTCATTGGAAGAATATTTAGGTCATAATCGTCCTCCCTAGACTTAATCTTGTCAAATTAGGGTTTCTAACCAATCTTGTGCATCCAATAGGTGTTTTTGTATCATTGGAAGAACAATTAGGTGATTTTCGTCCTCCCTAAGCTAATTCTTGTCCAATTAGGGTTTTTAACCAATCTTGTGCATCCAATAGGTGTTTTGTCTCATTGGATGAACATTTAGGTCATTTTCGTCCTCGCTAAACTTAATCTTGTCCAATTAGGGTTTCTAACCAATCTTGTGCATCCAATAGCTGTTTTTGTGTCATTGGATGAACATTTAGGTCATTTTCGTCCTCCCTAGGATTATGCTTGTCAAATTAGGGTTTCTAACCAATCTTGTGCATCCAATAGGTGTTTTTGTGTCATTGGATGAATAATTAGGTCATTTTCGTCCACCCTAGGCTAATTCTTGTCCAATTAGGGTTTTTAACCAATCTTGTGCATCCAATAGGTGTTTTGTGTCATTGGATGAACAATTAGGTCATTTTCGTCCTCCCTAGGCTTATACTTGTCAAATTAGGGTTTCTAACCAATCTTGTGCATCCAATAGGTGTTTTTGTGTCATTGGAAGAATATTTAGGTCATAATCGTCCTCCCTACACTTAATCCTGTCCTATTAGGGTTTTTAACCAATCTTGTGCATGCAATAGGTGTTTTGTGTCATTGGATAAACATTTAGGTCATTTTCGTCCTTCCTAAACTTAATCTTGTCCAATTAGGGTTTCTAACCAATCTTGTGCATCCAATAGGTGTTTTTGGGTCATTGGAAAAATAATTAGGTGATTTTCGTCCTTCCTAAGCTAATTCTTGTCCAATTAGGGTTTCTAACCAATCTTTTGCATCCAATAGGTGTTTTGTGTCATTGGATGAATATTTAGGTCATTTTCGTCCTCCCTACACTTAATCTTGTCCAATTAGGGTTTCTAACCAATCTTGTACATCCAATAGGTGTTTTTGTGTCATTGGATGAACAATTAGGTCATTTTCGTCCTCCCTAGGCGAATTCTTGTCCAATTAGGGTTTCTAACCAATCTTGTGCATCCAATAGGTGTTTTGTGTCATTGGATGAACAAGTAGGTCATTTTCGTCCTCCCTAGGCTTATTCTTGTCCAATTAGGGTTTTAAACCAATCTTGTGCATCCAATAGGTGTTTTGTGTCATTGGATGAATATTTAGGTCATTTTCGTCCTCCCTACACTTAATCTTGTCCAATTAGGGTTTCTAACCAATCTTGTACATCCAATAGGTGTTTTTGTGTCATTGGATGAACATTTAGGTCTTTTTCGTCCTCCCTAAACTTAATCTTGTCCAATTACGGTTTCTAACCAATCTTGTGTATCCAATAGGTGTTTTTGTGTCATTGGATGAATAATTAGGTCATTTTCGTCCTCCCTAGGCGAATTCTTGTCCAAATAAGGTTTCTAACCAATCTTGTGCATCCAATAGGTGTTTTGTGTCATTGGATGAACAAGTAGGTCATTTTCGTCCTCCCTAGGCTTATTCTTGTCCAATTAGGGTTTTAAACCAATCTTGTGCATCCAATAGGTGTTTTGTGTCATTGGATGAACATTTAGGTCATTTTCGTCCTCGCTAAACTTAATCTTGTCGAATGAGGGTTTCTAACCAATCTTGTGCATCCAATAGGTGTTTTTGTGTCATTGGATGAAAATTTAGGTCATTTTCGTCCTCCCTAAACTTAAGCTTGTCCAATTAGGGTTTCTAACCAATCTTTTGCATCCAATAGGTGTTTTTTCTCATTGCATGAACAATTAGGTCATTTTCGTCCTCCCTAGGCTTATTCTTGTGCAATTAGTGCTTCTAACCAATCTTGTGCATCCAATAGGTGTTTTTGTGTCATTGGAAGAACAATTAGGTGATTTTTGTCCTCCCTAAGCTAATTCTTGTCCAATTAGGGTTTCTAACCAATCTTTTGCATCCAATAGGTGTTTTTTCTCATTGCATGAATATTTATGTCATTTTCGTCCTCCCTACACTTAATCTTGTCCAATTAGGGTTTTTATCCAATCTTGTGCGTCCAATAGGTGTTTTTGTGTCATTGGATGAACATTTAGGTCATTTTCGTCCTCCCTAGGCTTATGGTTGTCCAATTAGGGTTTCTAACCAATCTTGTGCATCCAATAGGTGTTCTGGTGTCATTGGATGAACAATTAGGTCATTTTCGTCCTCGCTAAACTTAATCATGTCCAATTAGGGTTTCTAACCAATGTTGTGCATCCAATAGGTGTTTTTGTGTCATTGGATGAACATTTAAGTCATTTTCGTCCTCCCTAGGCTAATTCTTGTCCAATTAGGGTTTCTAACGAATCTTGTGCATCCAATAGGTGTTTTGTGTCATTGGATGAACAAGTAGGTCACTTTCGTCCTCCCTAGGCTTATTCTTGTCCAATTAGGGTTTTTAACCAATCTTGTGCATCCAATAAGTGTTTTGTGTCATTGGATGCACATTTAGGTCATTTTCGTCCTCGCTAAACTTAATCTTGTCCAATTAGGGTTTCTAACCAATCTTGTGCATCCAATAGGTGTTTTTGTATCATTGGATGAACATTTAGGTCATTTTCGTCCTCCCTCGGCTTATGCTTGTCCAATTAGGGTTTCTAACCAATCTTGTGCATCCAATAGGTGTTTTTGTGTCATTGGATGAACAATTTGTCATTTTCGTCCACCCTAGGCTAATTCTTGTCCAATTAGGGTTTTTAACCAATCTTGTGCATCCAATAGGTGTTTTTGTGTCATTGGATGAACAATTAGGTCATTTTCGTCCTCCCTAGGCTGATACTTGTCAAATTAGGGTTTCTAACCAATCTTGTGCGTCCAATAGGTGTTTTTGTGTCATTGGAAGAATATTTAGGTCATAATCGTCCTCCCTACACTTAATCTTGTCCAACTAGGGTTTTTAACCAATCTTGTGCATCCAATAGGTGTTTTGTGTCATTGGATGAACATTTAGGTCATTTTCGTCCTTCCTAAACTTAATCTTGTCCAATTAGGGTTTCTAGGCAATCTTGTGCATCTAATAGGTGTTTTTGTGTCATTGGAAGAACAATTAGGTGATTTTCGTCCTCCCTAAGCTAATTCTGGTCCAATTAGGGTTTCTAACCAATCTTGTGCATCCAATAGGTGTTTTTGTGTCATTGGATGAACATTTAGGTCTTTTTCGTCCTCCCTAAACTTAATCTTGTCCAATTAGGGTTTTTAACCAATCTTGTGCATCCAATAGGTGTTTTTGTGTCATTGGATGAACAATTAGGTCATTTTCGTCCTCCCTAGGCTAATTCTTGTCCAATTAGGGTTTCTAACCAATCTTGTGCATCCAATAGGTGTTTTGTGTCATTGGATGAACAAGTAGGTCATTTTAGTCCTCCCTAGTCTTATTCTTGTCCAATTAGGGTTTTAAACCAATCTTGTTCATCCAATAGATGTTTTGTGTCATTGGATGAACATTTAGGTCTTTTTCGTCCTCCCTAAACTTAATGTTGTCCAATTATGGTTTCTAACCAATCTTGTGCATCCAATAGGTGTTTTGTCTCATTGCATGAACAATTAGGTCATTTTCGTCCTCCCTAGGCTTATTCTTGTCCAATTAGTGCTTCTAACCAATCTTGTGCATGCAATAGGTGTTGTCTGTCATTGGATGAACAATTAGGTCATTTTCGTCCTCCCTAGGCTAATTCTTGGCCAATTAGGGTTTCTAACAATTCTTGTGCATCCAATAGGTGTTTTGTGTCATTGGATGAACAAGTAGGTCATTTTAGTCCTCCCTAGTCTTATTCTTGTCCAATTAGGGTTTTAAACCAATCTTGTTCATCCAATAGGTGTTTTGTGTCATTGGATGAACATTTAGGTCTTTTTCGTCCTCCCTAAACTTAATGTTGTCCAATTATGGTTTCTAACCAATCTTGTGCATCCAATAGGTGTTTTGTCTCATTGCATGAACAATTAGGTCATTTTCGTCCTCCCTAGGCTTATTCTTGTCCAATTAGTACTTCTAACCAATCTTGTGCATGCAATAGGTGTTTTCTGTCATTGGATGAACAATTAGGTCATTTTCGTCCTCCCTAGGCTAATTCTTGTCCAATTAGGGTTTCTAACAATTCTTGTGCATCCAATAGGTGTTTTGTGTCATTGGATGAACAAGTAGGTCATTTTAGTCCTCCCTAGGCTTATTCTTGTCCAATTAGGGTTTTAAACCAATCTTGTGCATCCAATAGGTGTTTTGTGTCATTGGATGAACATTTAGGTCTTTTTCGTCCTCCCTAAACTTAAGCTTGTCCAATTAGGGTTTCTAACCAATCTTTTGCATCCAATAGGTGTTTTTTCTCATTGCATGAACAGTTAGGTCATTTTCGTCCTCCCTAGGCTTATTCTTGTCCAATTAGTGCTTCTAACCAATCTTGTGCATTCAATAGGTGTTTTTGTGTCATTGGAAGAATATTTTGGTCATTTTCGTCCTCCCTAGGCTAATTCTTGTCCAAATAGGGTTTCTAACGAATCTTGTGCATCCAATAGGTATTTTGTGTCATTGGATGAACAAGTAAGTCATTTTCGTCCTCCCTAGGCTTATTCTTGTCCAATTAGGGTTTTTAACCAATCTTGTGCATCCAATAGGTGTTTTGTGTCATTGGATGAACATTTAGGTCTTTTTCGTCCTCCCTAAACTTAAGCTTGTCCAATTAGGGTTTCTAACCAATCTTTTGCATCCAATAGGTGTTTTTTCTCATTGCATGAACAATTAGGTCATTTTCGTCCTCCCTAGGCTTATTCTTGTCCAATTAGTGCTTCTAACCAATCTTGTGCATCCAATAGGTGTTTTTGTGTCATTGGAAGAATATTTAGGTCATTTTCGTCCTCCCTAGGCTAATTCTTGTCCATTTAGGGTTTCTAACGAATCTTGTGCATCCAATAGGTGTTTTGTGTCATTGGATGAACAAGTAAGTCATTTTCGTCCTCCCTAGGCTTATTCTTGTCCAATTAGGGTTTTTAACCAATCTTGTGCATCCAATAGGTGTTTTGTGTCATTGGCTGAACATTTAGGTCATTTTCGTCCTCGCTAAACTTAATCTTGTCCAATTAGGGTTTCTAACCAATCTTGTGCATCCAATAGTTGTTTTTGTGTCATTGGATGAACATTTAGGTCATTTTCATCCTCCCTAGGCTTATGCTTGTCCAATTAGGGTTTCTAACCAATCTTGTGCATCCAATAGGTGTTTTTGTGTCATTGGATGAACAATTTGTCATTTTCGTCCACCCTAGGCTAATTCTTGTCCAATTAGGGTTTCTAACGAATCTTGTGCATCCAATAGGTGTTTTGTGTCATTGGATGAACAAGTAAGTCATTTTCGTCCTCCCTAGGCTTATTCTTGTCCAATTAGGGTTTTTAACCAATCTTGTGCATCCAATAGGTGTTTTGTGTCATTGGCTGAACATTTAGGTCTTTTTCGTCCTCCCTAAACTTAAGCTTGTCCAATTAGGGTTTCTAACCAATCTTTTGCATCCAATAGGTGTTTTTTCTCATTGCATGAACAATTAGGTCATTTTCGTCCTCCCTAGGCTTATTCTTGTCCAATTAGTGCTTCTAACCAATCTTGTGCATCCAATAGGTGTTTTTGTGTCATTGGAAGAACAATTAGGTGATTTTGGTCCTCCCTAAGCTAATTCTTGTCCAATTAGGGTTTCTAACCAATCTTTTGCATCCAATAGGTGTTTTGTGTCATTGGATGAATATTTAGGTCATTTTCGTCCTCCCTACACTTAATCATGTCCAATTAGGGTTTCTAACCAATCTTGTGCATCCAATAGGTGTTTTTGTGTCATTGGATGAACATTTAGGTCATTTTCGTCCTCCCTAGGCTTATGCTTGTCGAATTAGGTTTTCTAACCAATCTTGTGCATCCAATAGGTGTTTTTGTGTCATTGGATGAACAATTAGGTCATTTTCGTCCTCCCTAGGCTAATTCTTGTCCAATTAGGGTTTCTAACCAATCTTGTGCATCCAATAGGTGTTTTGTGTCATTGGATGAACAAGTAGGTCATTTTCGTCCTCCCTAGGCTTATTCTTGTTCAATTAGGGTTTTAAACCAATCTTGTGCATCCAATAGGTGTTTTGTGTCATTGGATGAACATTTAGGTCTTTTTCGTCCTCCCTAAACTTAAGCTTGTCCAATTAGGGTTTCTAACCAATCTTGTGCATCCAATAGGTGTTTTGTGTTATTGCATGAACAATTAGGTCATTTTCGTCCTCCCTAGGCTTATTCTTGTCCAATTAGGGTTTTTAACCAATCCTGTGCATCAAGTAGGTGTTTTTGTGTCATTGGAAGAACATTTAGGTCATTTTCGTCCTTCCTAAACTTAATCTTGTCCAATTAGGGTTTCTAACCAATCTTGTGCATCCAATAGGTGTTTTTGTGTCATTGGAAAAACAATTAGGTGATTTTCGTCGTCCCTAATCTAATTCTTGTCCAATTAGGGTTTCTAACCAATCTTGTACATCCAATAGGTGTTTTTGTGTCATTGGATGAACATTTAGGTCTTTTTCGTCCTCCCTAAACTTAATCTTGTCCAATTACGGTTTCTAACCAATCTTGTGTATCCAATAGGTGTTTTTGTGTCATTGGATGATTAATTAGGTCATTTTCGTCCTCCCTAGGCGAATTCTTGTCCAAATAAGGTTTCTAACCAATCTTGTGCATCCAATAGGTGTTTTGTGTCATTGGATGAACAAGTAGGTCATTTTCGTCCTCCCTAGGCTTATTCTTGTCCAATTAGGGTTTTTAACCAATCCTGTGCATCAAGTAGGTGTTTTTGTGTCATTGGAAGAACATTTAGGTCATTTTCGTCCTTCCTAAACTTAATCTTGTCCAATTAGGGTTTCTAACCAATCTTGTGCATCCAATAGGTGTTTTTGTGTCATTGGAAAAACAATTAGGTGATTTTCGTCCTCCCTAATCTAATTCTTGTCCAATTAGGGTTTCTAACCAATCTTTTGCATCCAATAGGTGTTTTGTGTCATTGGATGAATATTTAGGTCATTTTCGTCCTCCCTACACTTAATCTTGTCCAATTAGGGTTTCTAACCAATCTTGTACATCCAATAGGTGTTTTTGTGTCATTGGATGAACATTTAGGTCTTTTTCGTCCTCCCTAAACTTAATCTTGTCCAATTACGGTTTCTAACCAATCTTGTGTATCCAATAGGTGTTTTTGTGTCATTGGATGAATAATTAGGTCATTTTCGTCCTCCCTAGGCGAATTCTTGTCCAAATAAGGTTTCTAACCAATCTTGTGCATCCAATAGGTGTTTTGTGTCATTGGATGAACAAGTAGGTCATTTTCGTCCTCCCTAGGCTTATTCTTGTCCAATTAGGGTTTTAAACCAATCTTGTGCATCCAATAGGTGTTTTGTGTCATTGGATGAACATTTAGGTCATTTTCGTCCTCGCTAAACTTAATCTTGTCGAATGAGGGTTTCTAACCAATCTTGTGCATCCAATAGGTGTTTTTGTGTCATTGGATGAAAATTTAGGTCATTTTCGTCCTCCCTAAACTTAAGCTTGTCCAATTAGGGTTTCTAACCAATCTTTTGCATCCAATAGGTGTTTTTTCTCATTGCATGAACAATTAGGTCATTTTCGTCCTCCCTAGGCTTATTCTTGTGCAATTAGTGCTTCTAACCAATCTTGTGCATCCAATAGGTGTTTTTGTGTCATTGGAAGAACAATTAGGTGATTTTTGTCCTCCCTAAGCTAATTCTTGTCCAATTAGGGTTTCTAACCAATCATTTGCATCCAATAGGTGTTTTGTGTCATTGGATGAATATTTATGTCATTTTCGTCCTCCCTACACTTAATCTTGTCCAATTAGGGTTTTTATCCAATCTTGTGCGTCCAATAGGTGTTTTTGTGTCATTGGATGAACATTTAGGTCATTTTCGTCCTCCCTAGGCTTATGGTTGTCCAATTAGGGTTTCTAACCAATCTTGTGCATCCAATAGGTGTTCTGGTGTCATTGGATGAACAATTAGGTCATTTTCGTCCTCGCTAAACTTAATCATGTCCAATTAGGGTTTCTAACCAATGTTGTGCATCCAATAGGTGTTTTTGTGTCATTGGATGAACATTTAAGTCATTTTCGTCCTCCCTAGGCTAATTCTTGTCCAATTAGGGTTTCTAACGAATCTTGTGCATCCAATAGGTGTTTTGTGTCATTGGATGAACAAGTAGGTCACTTTCGTCCTCCCTAGTCTTATTCTTGTCCAATTAGGGTTTTTAACCAATCTTGTGCATCCAATAAGTGTTTTGTGTCATTGGATGCACATTTAGGTCATTTTCGTCCTCGCTAAACTTAATCTTGTCCAATTAGGGTTTCTAACCAATCTTGTGCATCCAATAGGTGTTTTTGTATCATTGGATGAACATTTAGGTCATTTTCGTCCTCCCTCGGCTTATGCTTGTCCAATTAGGGTTTCTAACCAATCTTGTGCATCCAATAGGTGTTTTTGTGTCATTGGATGAACAATTTGTCATTTTCGTCCACCCTAGGCTAATTCTTGTCCAATTAGGGTTTTTAACCAAACTTGTGCATCCAATAGGTGTTTTTGTGTCATTGGATGAACAATTAGGTCATTTTCGTCCTCCCTAGGCTGATACTTGTCAAATTAGGGTTTCTAACCAATCTTGTGCGTCCAATAGGTGTTTTTGTGTCATTGGAAGAATATTTAGGTCATAATCGTCCTCCCTACACTTAATCTTGTCCAATTAGGGTTTTTAACCAATCTTGTGCATCCAATAGGTGTTTTGTGTCATTGGATGAACATTTAGGTCATTTTCGTCCTTCCTAAACTTAATCTTGTCCAATTAGGGTTTCTAAGAAATCTTGTGCATCTAATAGGTGTTTTTGTGTCATTGGAAGAACAATTAGGTGATTTTCGTCCTCCCTAAGCTAATTCTGGTCCAATTAGGGTTTCTAACCAATCTTGTGCATCCAATAGGTGTTTTTGTGTCATTGGATGAACATTTAGGTCTTTTTCGTCCTCCCTAAACTTAATCTTGTCCAATTAGGGTTTTTAACCAATCTTGTGCATCCAATAGGTGTTTTTGTGTCATTGGATGAACAATTAGGTCATTTTCGTCCTCCCTAGGCTAATTCTTGTCCAATTAGGGTTTCTAACCAATCTTGTACATCCAATAGGTGTTTTGTGTCATTAGATGAACAATTAGGTCATTTTAGTCCTCCCTAGTCTTATTCTTGTCCAATTAGGGTTTTAAACCAATCTTGTTCATCCAATAGGTGTTTTGTGTCATTGGATGAACATTTAGGTCTTTTTCGTCCTCCCTAAACTTAATGTTGTCCAATTATGGTTTCTAACCAATCTTGTGCATCCAATAGGTGTTTTGTCTCATTGCATGAACAATTAGGTCATTTTCGTCCTCCCTCGGCTTATTCTTGTCCAATTAGTGCTTCTAACCAATCTTGTGCATCCAATAGGTGTTTTTGTGTCATTGGAAGAATATTTAGGTCATTTTCGTCCTCCCTAGGCTAATTCTTGTCCAATTAGGGTTTCTAACTAATCTTGTGCATCCAATAGGTGTTTTGTGTAATTGGATGAACAAGTAGGTCACTTTCGTCCTCCCTAGGCTTATTCTTGTCCAATTAGGGTTTTTAACCAATCTTGTGCATCCAATAGGTGTTTTGTGTCATTGGATGAACATTTAGGTCATTTTCGTCCTCCCTAAACTTAATCTTGTCCAATTAGGGTTTCTAACCAATCTTGTGCTTCCAATAGGTGTTTTTGTGTCATTGGATGAACATTTAGGTCATTTTCGTCCTCCCTCGGCTTATGCTTGTCCAATTAGGGTTTCTAACCAATCTTGTGCATCCAATAGGTGTTTTTGTGTCATTGGATGAACAATTTGTCATTTTCGTCCACCCTAGACTAATTCTTGTCCAATTAGGGTTTTTAACCAATCTTGTGCATCCAATAGGTGTTTTTGTGTCATTGGATGAACAATTAGGTCATTTTCGTCCTCCCTAGGCTGATACTTGTCAAATTAGGGTTTCTAACCTATCTTGTGCGTCCAATAGGTGTTTTTGTGTCATTGGAAGAATATTTAGGTCATAATCGTCCTCCCTACACTTAATCTTGTCCAATTAGGGTTTTTAACCAATCTTGTGCATCCAATAGGTGTTTTGTGTCATTGGATGAACATTTAGGTCATTTTCGTCCTTCCTAAACTTAATCTTGTCCAATTAGGGTTTCTAAGAAATCTTGTGCATCTAATAGGTGTTTTTGTGTCATTGGAAGAACAATTAGGTGATTTTCGTCCTCCCTAAGCTAATTCTGGTCCAATTAGGGTTTCTAACCAATCTTGTGCATCCAATAGGTGTTTTTGTGTCATTGGATGAACATTTAGGTCTTTTTCGTCCTCCCTAAACTTAATCTTGTCCAATTAGGGTTTCTAACCAATCTTGTGCATCCAATAGGTGTTTTTATGTCATTGGATGAACAATTAGGTCATTTTCGTCCTCCCTAGGGTAATTCTTGTCCAATTAGGGTTTCTAACCAATCTTGTGCATCCAATAGGTGTTTTGTGTCATTGGATGAACAAGTAGGTCATTTTAGTCCTCCCTAGGCTTATTCTTGTCCAATTAGGGTTTTAAACCAATCTTGTGCATCCAATAGGTGTTCTGTGTCATTGGATGAACATTTAGGTCTTTTTCGTCCTCCCTAAACTTAATCTTTTCCAATTAGGGTTTCTAACCAATCTTGTGCATCCAATAGGTGTTTTGTGTCATTGCATGAACAATTAGGTCATTTTCGTCCTCTCTAGGCTTAATCTTTTCCAATTAGTCCTTCTAACCAATCTTGTGCATCCAATAGGTGTTTTGGTGTCGTTGGAAGAATATTTAGGTCATTTTCGTCCTGCCTAGGCTAATTCTTGTCCAATTAGGGTTGCTAACCAATCTTGTGCATGCAATAGGTGTTTTGTGTCATTGGATGAACAAGTAGGTCATTTTCGTCCTCCCTAGGCTTATTCTTGTCCAATTAGGGTTTTTAACCAATCTTGTGCATCCAATAGGTGTTTTGTGTCATTGGATGAACATTTAGGTCATTTTCGTCCTCGCTAAACTTAATCTTGTCCAATTAGGGTTTCTAACCAATCTTGTGCTTCCAATAGGTGTTTTTGTGTCATTGGATGAACATTTAGGTCATTTTCGTCCTCCCTCGGCTTATGCTTGTCCAATTAGGGTTTCTAACCAATCTTGTGCATCCAATAGGTGTTTTTGTGTCATTGGATGACCAATTTGTCATTTTCGTCCACCCTAGACTAATTCTTGTCCAATTAGGGTTTTTAACCAATCTTGTGCATCCAATAGGTGTTTTTGTGTCATTGGATGAACAATTAGGTCATTTTCGTCCTCCCTAGGCTGATACTTGTCAAATTAGGGTTTCTAACCAATCTTGTGCGTCCAATAGGTGTTTTTGTGTCATTGGAAGAATATTTAGGTCATAATCGTCCTCCCTACACTTAATCTTGTCCAATTAGGGTTTTTAACCAATCTTGTGCATCCAATAGGTGTTTTATGTCATTGGATGAACATTTAGGTCATTTTCGTCCTTCCTAAACTTAATCTTGTCCAATTAGGGTTTCTAACCAATCTTGTGCATCCAATAGGTGTTTTTGTGTCATTGGATGAACATTTAGGTCTTTTTCGTCCTCCCTAAACTTAATCTTGTCCAATTAGGGTTTCTAAACAATCTTGTGCATCCAATAGGTGTTTTTATGTCATTGGATGAACAATTAGGTCATTTTCGTCCTCCCTAGGATAATTCTTGTCCAATTAGGGTTTCTAACCAATCTTGTGCATCCAATAGGTGTTTTGTGTCATTGGATGAACAAGTAGGTCATTTTAGTCCTCCCTAGGCTTATTCTTGTCCAATTAGGGTTTTAAACCAATCTTGTGCATCCAATAGGTGTTTTGTGTCATTGGATGAACATTTAGGTCTTTTTCGTCCTCCCTAAACTTAAGCTTGTCCAATTAGGGTTTCTAACCAATCTTTTGCATCCAATAGGTGTTTTTTCTCATTGCATGAACAATTAGGTCATTTTCGTCCTCCCTAGGCTTATTCTTGTCCAATTAGTGCTTCTAACCAATCTTGTGCATGCAATAGGTGTTGTCTGTCATTGGATGAACAATTAGGTCATTTTCGTCCTCCCTAGGCTAATTCTTGGCCAATTAGGGTTTCTAACAATTCTTGTGCATCCAATAGGTGTTTTGTGTCATTGGATGAACAAGTAGGTCATTTTAGTCCTCCCTAGGCTTATTCTTGTCCAATTAGGGTTTTAAACCAATCTTGTGCATCCAATAGGTGTTTTGTGTCATTGGATGAACATTTAGGTCTTTTTCGTCCTCCCTAAACTTAAGCTTGTCCAATTAGGGTTTCTAACCAATCTTTTGCATCCAATAGGTGTTTTTTCTCATTGCATGAACAATTAGGTCATTTTCGTCCTCCCTAGGCTTATTCTTGTCCAATTAGTGCTTCTAACCAATCTTGTGCATCCAATAGGTGTTTTTGTGTCATTGGAAGAACAATTAGGTGATTTTGGTCCTCCCTAAGCTAATTCTTGTCCAATTAGGGTTTCTAACCAATCTTTTGCATCCAATAGGTGTTTTGTGTCATTGGATGAATATTTAGGTCATTTTCGTCCTCCCTACACTTAATCTTGTCCAATTAGGGTTTCTAATCAATCTTGTACATCCAATAGGTGTTTTTGTGTCATTGGATGAACATTTAGGTCTTTTTCGTCCTCCCTAAACTTAATCTTGTCCAATTACGGTTTCTAACCAATCTTGTGTATCCAATAGGTGTTTTTGTGTCATTGGAAGAATATTTAGGTCATAATCGTCCTCCCTACACTTAATCTTGTCCAATTAGGGTTTTTAACCAATCTTGTGCATCCAATAGGTGTTTTGTGTCATTGGATGAACATTTAGGTTATTTTCGTCCTCCCTAGGCTTATTCTTGTCCAATTAGTGCTTCTAGCCAATCTTGTGCATCCAATAGGTGTTTTTGTGTCATTGGAAGAACAATTAGGTGATTTTCGTCCTCCCTAAGCTAATTCTTGTCCAATTAGGGTTTCTAACCAATCTTTTGCATCCAATAGGTGTTTTGTGTCATTGGATGAATATTTAGGTCATTTTCGTCCTCCCTACACTTAATCTTGTCCAATTAGGGTTTCTAACCAATCTTGTGCGTCCAATAGGTGTTTTTGTGTCATTGGAAGAATATTTAGGTCATAATCGTCCTCCCTACACTTAATCTTGTCCAATTAGGGTTTTTAACCAATCTTGTGCATCCAATAGGTGTTTTGTGTCATTGGATGAACATTTAGGTCATTTTCGTCCTTCCTAAACTTAATCTTGTCCAATTAGGGTTTCTAAGCAATCTTGTGCATCTAATAGGTGTTTTTGTGTCATTGGAAGAACAATTAGGTGATTTTCGTCCTCCCTAAGCAAATTCTGGTCCAATTAGGGTTTCTAACCAATCTTGTGCATCCAATAGGTGTTTTTGTGTCATTGGATGAACATTTAGGTCTTTTTCGTCCTCCCTAAACTTAATCTTGTCCAATTAGGGTTTTTAACCAATCTTGTGCATCCAATAGGTGTTTTTGTGTCATTGGATGAACAATTAGGTCATTTTCGTCCTCCCTAGGCTAATTCTTGTCCAATTAGGGTTTCTAACCAATCTTGTGCATCCAATAGGTGTTTTGTGTCATTGGATGAACATTTAGGTCATTTTCGTCCTTCCTAAACTTAATCTTGTCCAATTAGGGTTTCTAGGCAATCTTGTGCATCTAATAGGTGTTTTTGTGTCATTGGAAGAACAATTAGGTGATTTTCGTCCTCCCTAAGCTAATTCTGGTCCAATTAGGGTTTCTAACCAATCTTGTGCATCCAATAGGTGTTTTTGTGTCATTGGATGAACATTTAGGTCTTTTTCGTCCTCCCTAAACTTAATCTTGTCCAATTAGGGTTTTTAACCAATCTTGTGCATCCAATTGGTGTTTTTGTGTCATTGGATGAACAATTAGGTCATTTTCGTCCTCCCTAGGCTAATTTTTGTCCAATTAGGGTTTCTAACCAATCTTGTGCATCCAATAGGTGTTTTGTGTCATTGGATGAACAAGTAGGTCATTTTAGTCCTCCCTAGTCTTATTCTTGTCCAATTAGGGTTTTAAACCAATCTTGTTCATCCAATAGGTGTTTTGTGTCATTGGATGAACATTTAGGTCTTTTTCGTCCTCCCTAAACTTAATGTTGTCCAATTATGGTTTCTAACCAATCTTGTGCATCCAATAGGTGTTTTGTCTCATTGCATGAACAATTAGGTCATTTTCGTCCTCCCTAGGCTTATTCTTGTCCAATTAGTGCTTCTAACCAATCTTGTGCATGCAATAGGTGTTTTCTGTCATTGGATGAACAATTAGGTCATTTTCGTCCTCCCTAGGCTAATTCTTGTCCAATTAGGGTTTCTAACCAATCTTGTGCATCCAATAGGTGTTTTGTGTCATTGGATGAACAAGTAGGTCATTTTAGTCCTCCCTAGTCTTATTCTTGTCCAATTAGGGTTTTAAACCAATCTTGTTCATCCAATAGGTGTTTTGTGTCATTGGATGAACATTTAGGTCTTTTTCGTCCTCCCTAAACTTAATGTTGTTCAATTATGGTTTCTAACCAATCTTGTGCATCCAATAGGTGTTTTGTCTCATTGCATGAACAATTAGGTCATTTTCGTCCTCCCTAGGCTTATTCCTGTCCAATTAGTGCCTCTAACCAATCTTGTGCATGCAATAGGTGTTTTTGTGTCATTGGAAGAATATTTAGGTCATTTTCGTCCTCCCTAGGCTAATTCTTGTCCAATTAGGGTTTCTAACGAATCTTGTGCATCCAATAGGTGTTTTGTGTCATTGGATGAACAAGTAGGTCACTTTCGTCCTCCCTAGGCTTATTCTTGTCCAATAAGGGTTTTTAACCAATCTTGTGCATCCAATAGGTGTTTTGTGTCATTGGATGAACATTTAGGTCATTTTCGTCCTCGCTAAACTTAATCTTGTCCAATTAGGGTTTCTAACCAATCTTGTGCTTCCAATAGGTGTTTTTGTGTCATTGGATGAACATTTAGGTCATTTTCGTCCTCCCTCGGCTTATGCTTGTCCAATTAGGGTTTCTAACCAATCTTGTGCATCCAATAGGTGTTTTTGTGTCATTGGATGAACATTTAGGTCATTTTCGTCCTCGCTAAACTTAATCTTGTCGAATGAGGGTTTCTAACCAATCTTGTGCATCCAATAGGTGTTTTGTGTCATTGGATGAACATTTAGGTCATTTTCGTCCTCGCTAAACTTAATCTTGTCGAATGAGGGTTTCTAACCAATCTTGTGCATCCAATAGGTGTTTTTGTGTCATTGGATGAAAATTTAGGTCATTTTCGTCCTCCCTAAACTTAAGCTTGTCCAATTAGGGTTTCTAACCAATCTTTTGCATCCAATAGGTGTTTTTTCTCATTGCATGAACAATTAGGTCATTTTCGTCCTCCCTAGGCTTATTCTTGTCCAATTAGTGCTTCTAACCAATCTTGTGCATCCAATAGGTGTTTTTGTGTCATTGGAAGAACAATTAGGTGATTTTGGTCCTCCCTAAGCTAATTCTTGTCCAATTAGGGTTTCTAACCAATCTTTTGCATCCAATAGGTGTTTTGTGTCATTGGATGAATATTTAGGTCATTTTCGTCCTCCCTACACTTAATCATGTCCAATTAGGGTTTCTAACCAATCTTGTGCATCCAATAGGTGTTTTTGTGTCATTGGATGAACATTTAGGTCATTTTCGTCCTCCCTAGGCTTATGCTTGTCGAATTAGGTTTTCTAACCAATCTTGTGCATCCAATAGGTGTTTTTGTGTCATTGGATGAACAATTAGGTCATTTTCGTCCTCCCTAGGCTAATTCTTGTCCAATTAGGGTTTCTAACCAATCTTGTGCATCCAATAGGTGTTTTGTGTCATTGGATGAACAAGTAGGTCATTTTCGTCCTCCCTAGGCTTATTCTTGTCCAATTAGGGTTTTAAACCAATCTTGTGCATCCAATAGGTGTTTTGTGTCATTGGATGAACAATTAGGTCATTTTCGTCCTCTCTAGGCTAATTCTTGTCCAATTTGGGTTTTTAACCAATCTTGTGCATCTAATAGGTGTTTTATGTCATTGGATGAACATTTAGGTCATTTTCGTCCTCCCTACACTTAATCTTGTCCAATTAGGGTTTTTAACCAATCTTGTGCATCTAATAGGTGTTTTGTGTCATTGGATGAACATTTACGTCATTTTCGTCCTCCCTAAACTTAATCTTGTCCAATTAGGGTTTCTAACCAATCTTGTGCATCCAATAGGTGTTTTTGTGTCATTGGATGAACAATTAGATCATTTTCGTCCTCCCTAGGCTAATTCTTGTCCAATTAGGGTTTTTAACGAAAGTTGTGCATCCAATAGGTGTTTGTGTGTCATTGGATGAACATTTATGTCATTTTCGTCCTCCCTAAACTTAATCTTTTCCAATTAGGGTTTCTGACCAATCTTGTGCATCCTATAGGTGTTTTTGTGTCATTGGATGAACAATTAGGTCATTTTCGTCCTCCCTAGGCTAATTCTTGTCCAATTAGGGTTTTTAACCAATCTTGTGCATCCAATAGGTGTTTTGTGTCATTGGATGAACATTTAGGTCATTTTCGTCCACGTTAAACTTAATCTTGTCCAATTAGGGTTTCTAACCAATCTTGTGCATCCAATAGGTGTTTTGTGTCATTGGATGAACAATTAGGTCATTTTCGTCCTCCCAAGGCTAATTCTTGTCCAATTAGGGTTTTTAACCAATCTTGTGCATCCAATAGGTGTTTTGTGTCATTGGATGAACATTTAGGTCATTTTCGTCCTCCCTAAACTTAATCTTGTCCAATTAGGGTTTCTAACCAATATTGTGCATCCAATAGGTGTTTTTGTGTCATTGGATGAACAATAAGGTCATTTTCGTCCTCCCTAGGCTATTTCTTGTCCAATTACGGTTTTTAACCAATCTTGTGCATCCAATAGCTGTTTTGTGTCATTGGATGAACATTTAGGTCATTTTCGTCCTCCCTAAACTTAATCTTGTCCAATTAGGGTTTATAACTAATCTTGTGCATCCAATAGGTGTTTTTGTGTCATTGGATGAACAATTAGGTCATTTTCGTCCTCCCTAGGCTAATTCTTGTCCAATTAGGGTTTTTAACCAATCTTGTGCATCCAATAGGTGTTTTGTGTCATTGGATGAACATTTAGGTCATTTTCGTCCTCCCTAAACTTAATCTTGTCCAATTAGGGTTACTAACCAATCTTGTGCATCCAATAGGTGTTTTGTGTCATTGGATGAACATTTAGGTCATTTTCGTCCTCCCTAGGCTTATTCTTGTCCAATTAGGGTTTTTAACCAATCTTGTGCATCCAATAGGTGTTTTGTGTCATTGGATGAACATTTAGGTCATTTTCGTCCTTCCTAAACTTAATCTTGTCCAATTAGGGTTTCTAACCAATCTTGTGCATCCAATAGGTGTTTTTGTTTCATTGGAAGAACAATTAGGTGATTTTCGTCCTCCCTAAGCTAATTCTTGTCCAATTAGGGTTTCTAACCAATCTTGTGCATCCAATAGGTGTTTTTGTGTCATTGGATGAACAAGTAGGTCATTTTCGTCCTCCCTAGGCTTATTCTTGTCCAATTAGTGCTTCTAACCAATCTTGTACATCCAATAGGTGTTTTGTGTCATTGGATGAACATTTAGGTCATTTTCGTCCTTCCTAAACTTAATCTTGTCCAATTAGGGTTTCTAACCAATCTCGTGCATCCAATAGGTGTTTTTTGTCATTGGATGAACATTTAGGTCATTTTCGTCCTTCCTAAACTTAATCTTGTCCAATTAGGGTTTCTAACCAATCTTGTGCATCCAATAGGTGTTTTTGTTTCATTGGAAGAACAATTAGGTGATTTTCGTCCTCCCTAAGCTAATTCTTGTCCAATTAGGGTTTCTAACCAATCTTGTGCATCCAATAGGTGTTTTTGTGTCATTGGATGAACAAGTAGGTCATTTTCGTCCTCCCTAGGCTTATTCTTGTCCAATTAGGGTTTTTAACCAATCTTGTGCATCCAATAGGTGTTTTGTGTCATTGGATGAACATTTAGGTCTTTTTCGTCCTCCCTAAACTTAATGTTGTCCAATTATGGTTTCTAACCAATCTTGTGCATCCAATAGGTGTTTTGTCTCATTGCATGAACAATTAGGTCATTTTCGTCCTCCCTAGGCTTATTCTTGTCCAATTAGTACTTCTAACCAATCTTGTGCATGCAATAGGTGTTTTCTGTCATTGGATGAACAATTAGGTCATTTTCGTCCTCCCTAGGCTAATTCTTGTCCAATTAGGGTTTCTAACCAATCTTGTGCATCCAATAGGTGTTTTGTGTCATTGGATGAACAAGTAGGTCATTTTAGTCCTCCCTAGTCTTATTCTTGTCCAATTAGGGTTTTAAACCAATCTTGTTCATCCAATAGGTGTTTTGTGTCATTGGATGAACATTTAGGTCTTTTTCGTCCTCCCTAAACTTAATGTTGTCCAATTATGGTTTCTAACCAATCTTGTGCATCCAATAGGTGTTTTGTCTCATTGCATGAACAATTAGGTCATTTTCGTCCTCCCTCGGCTTATTCTTGTCCAATTAGTGCTTCTAACCAATCTTGTGCATCCAATAGGTGTTTTTGTGTCATTGGATGAACAATTAGGTCATTTTCGTCCTCCCTAGGCTAATTCTTGTCCAATTAGGGTTTCTAACCAATCTTGTGCATCCAATAGGTGTTTTGTGTCATTGGATGAACAGGTAGGTCATTTTAGTCCTCCCTAGTCTTATTCTTGTCCAATTAGGGTTTTAAACCAATCTTGTTCATCCAATAGGTGTTTTGTGTCATTGGATGAACATTTAGGTCTTTTTCGTCCTCCCTAAACTTAATGTTGTCCAATTATGGTTTCTAACCAATCTTGTGCATCCAATAGGTGTTTTGTCTCATTGCATGAACAATTAGGTCATTTTCGTCCTCCCTCGGCTTATTCTTGTCCAATTAGTGCTTCTAACCAATCTTGTGCATCCAATAGATGTTTTTGTGTCATTGGAAGAATATTTAGGTCATTTTCGTCCTCCCTAGGCTAATTCTTGTCCAATTAGGGTTTCTAACGAATCTTGTGCATCCAATAGGTGTTTTGTGTAATTGGATGAACAAGTAGGTCACTTTCGTCCTCCTTAGGCTTATTCTTGTCCAATTAGGGTTTTTAACCAATCTTGTGCATCCAATAGGTGTTTTGTGTCATTGGATGAACATTTAGGTCATTTTCGTCCTCGCTAAACTAAATCTTGTCCAATTAGGGTTTCTAACCAATCTTGTGCATCCAATAGGTGTTTTTGTGTCATTGGATGAACATTTAGGTCATTTTCGTCCTCCCTCGGCTTATGCTTGTCCAATTAGGGTTTCTAACCAATCTTGTGCATCCAATAGGTGTTTTTGTGTCATTGGATGAACAATTTGTCATTTTCGTCCACCCTAGACTAATTCTTGTCCAATTAGGGTTTTTAACCAATCTTGTGCATCCAATAGGTGTTTTGTGTCATTGGATGAACAAGTAGGTCACTTTCGTCCTCCCTAGGCTTATTCTTGTCCAATTAGGGTTTTTAACCAATCTTGTGCATCCAATAGGTGTTTTGTGTCATTGGATGAACATTTAGGTCATTTTCGTCCTTGCTAAACTTAATCTTGTCCAATTAGGGTTTCTAACCAATCTCGTGCATCCAATAGGTGTTTTTTGTCATTGGATGAACATTTAGGTCATTTTCGTCCTTCCTAAACTTAATCTTGTCCAATTAGGGTTTCTAACCAATCTTGTGCATCCAATAGGTGTTTTTGTTTCATTGGAAGAATAATTAGGTGATTTTCGTCCTCCCTAAGCTAATTCTTGTCCAATTAGGGTTTCTAACCAATCTTGTGCATCCAATAGGTGTTTTTGTGTCATTGGATGAACAAGTAGGTCATTTTCGTCCTCCCTAGGCTTATTCTTGTCCAATTAGTGCTTCTAACCAATCTTGTACATCCAATAGGTGTTTTGTGTCATTGGATGAACATTTAGGTCATTTTCGTCCTTCCTAAACTTAATCTTGTCCAATTAGGGTTTCTAACCAATCTTGTGCATCCAATAGGTGTTTTTTTGTCTTTGGAAGAACAATTAGGTGATTTTCGTCCTCCCTAGGCTTATTCTTGTCCAATTACGGTGTTTAACCAATCTTGTGCATCCAATAGGTGTTTTGTGTCATTGGATGAACAATTAGGTCATTTTCGTCCTCCCTAGGCTTATACTTGTCAAATTAGGGTTTCTAACCAATCTTGTCCGTCCAATAGGTGTTTTTGTGTCATTGGAAGAATATTTAGGTCATAATCGTCCTCCCTACACTTAATCTTGTCCAATTAGGGTTTTTAACCAATCTTGTGCATCCAATAGGTGTTTTGTGTCATTGGATGAACATTTAGGTCATTTTCGTCCTTCCTAAACGTAATCTTGTCCAATTAGGGTTTCTAGCCATTCTTGTGCATCCAATAGGTGTTTTTGTTTCATTGGAAGAACAATTAGGTGATTTTCGTCCTCCCTAAGCTAATTCTTGTCCAATTAGGGTTTCTAACCAATCTTGTGCATCCAATAGGTGTTTTTGTGTCATTGGATGAACATTTAGGTCTTTTTCGTCCTCCCTAAACTTAAGCTTGTCCAATTAGGGTTTCTAACCAATCTTTTGCATCCAACAGGTGTTTTTTCTCATTGCATGAACAATTAGGTCATTTTCGTCCTCCCTAGGCTTATTCTTGTCCAATTAGTGCTTCTAACCAATCTTGTGCATCCAATAGGTGTTTTTGTGTCATTGGAAGAATATTTAGGTCATTTTCGTCCTCCCTAGGCTAATTCTTGTCCAATTAGGGTTTCTAACGAATCTTGTGCATCCAATAGGTGTTTTGTGTCATTGGATGAACAAGTAAGTCATTTTCGTCCTCCCTAGGCTTATTCTTGTCCAATTAGGGTTTTTAACCAATCTTGTGCGTCCAATAGGTGTTTTGTGTCATTGGCTGAACATTTAGGTCATTTTCGTCCTCGCTAAACTTAATCTTGTGCAATTAGGGTTTCTAACCAATCTTGTGCATCCAATAGTTGTTTTTGTGTCATTGGATGAACATTTAGGTCATTTTCGTCCTCCCTAGGCTTATGCTTGTCCAATTAGGGTTTCTAACCAATCTTGTGCATCCAATAGGTGTTTTTGTGTCATTGGAAGAATATTTAGGTCATTTTCGTCCTCCCTAGGCTAATTCTTGTCCAATTAGGGTTTCTAACGAATCTTGTGCATCCAATAGGTGTTTTGTGTCATTGGATGAACAAGTAAGTCATTTTCGTCCTCCCTAGGCTTATTCTTGTCCAATTAGGGTTTTAAACCAATCTTGTGCATCCAATAGGTGTTTTGTGTCATTGGATGAACATTTAGGTCTTTTTCGTCCTCCCTAAACTTAAGCTTGTCCAATTAGGGTTTCTAACCAATCTTTTGCATCCAATAGGTGTTTTTTCTCATTGCATGAACAATTAGGTCATTTTCGTCCTCCCTAGGCTTATTCTTGTCCAATTAGTGCTTCTAACCAATCTTGTGCATCCAATAGGTATTGTGTCATTGGAAGAACAATTAGGTGATTTTTGTCCTCCCTAAGCTAATTCTTGTCCAATTAGTGCTTCTAACCAATCTTGTGCATCCAATAGGTGTTTTTGTGTCATTGGAAGAATATGTAGGTGATTTTCGTCCTCCCTAGGCTAATTCTTGTCGAATTAGGGTTTCTAACCAATCTTGTGCATCCAATAGTTGTTTTTGTGTCATTGGATGAACATTTAGGTCATTTTCGTCCTCCCTAGGCTTATGCTTGTCCAATTAGGGTTTCTAACCAATCTTGTGCATCCAATAGGTGTTTTTATGTCATTGGATGAACATTTAGGTCATTTTCGTCCTTCCTAAACTTAATCTTGTCCAATTAGGGTTTCTAACCAATCTTGTGCATCCAATAGGTATTTTGTGTCATTGGAAGAACAATTAGGTGATTTTTGTCCTCCCTAAGCTAATTCTTGTCCAATTAGTGCTTCTAACCAATCTTGTGCATCCAATAGGTGTTTTTGTGTCATTGGAAGAATATTTAGGTCATTTTTGTCCTCCCTAGGCTTATTCTTGTCCAATTAGGGTTTCTAACCAATCTTGTGCATCCAATAGTTGTTTTTGTGTCATTGGATGAACATTTAGGTCATTTTCGTCCTCCCTAGGCTTATGCTTGTCCAATTAGGGTTTCTAACCAATCTTGTGTGTCCAATAGGTGTTTTTGTGTCATTGGAAGAATATTTAGGTCATAATCGTCCTCCCTACACTTAATCTTGTCCAATTAGGGTTTTTAACCAATGTTGTGCATCCAATAGGTGTTTTGTGTCATTGGATGAACATTTAGGTCATTTTCGTCCTTCCTAAACTTAATCTTGTCCAATTAGGGTTTCTAACCAATCTTGTGCATCCAATAGGTGTTTTTGTGTCATTGGAAGAACAATTAGGTGATTTTCGTCCTCCCTAAGCTAATTCTTGTCCAATTAGGGTTTCTAACTAATCTTTTGCATCCAATAGGTGTTTTGTGTCATTGGATGAATATTTAGGTCATTTTCGTCCTCCCTACACTTAATCTTGTCCAATTAGGGTTTCTAACCAATCTTGTGCATCCAATAGGTGTTTTTGTGTCATTGGATGAACATTTAGGTATTTTTCGTCATCCCTAAACTTAATCTTGTACAATTACGGTTTCTAACCAATCTTGTGTATCCAATAGGTGTTTTTGTTTCATTGGATGAATAATTAGGTCATTTTCGTCCTCCCTAGGTTAATTCTTGTCCAATTAGGGTTTCTAACCAATCTTGTGCATCCAATAGGTGTTTTGTGTCATTGGATGAACAAGTAGGTCATTTTAGTCCTCCCTAGGCTTATTCTTGTCCAATTAGGGTTTTAAACCAATCTTGTGCATCCAATAGGTGTTTTGTGTCGTTGGATGAACATTTAGGCCTTTTTCGTCCTCCCTAAACTTAATCTTGTCCAATTAGGGTTTCTAACCAATCTTATGCATCCAATAGGTGTTTTGTGTCATTGCATGAACAATTAGGTCATTTTCGTCCTCGCTAGGCTTATTCTTGTCCAATTAGTGCTTCTAACCAATCTTGTGCATCCAATAGGTGTTTTTGTGTCATTGGAAGAATATTTAGGTCATTTTCGTCCTCCCTAGGCTAATTCTTGTCCAATTAGGGTTTCTAACCAATCTTGTGCATCCAATAGGTGTTTTGTGTCATTGGATGAACAAGTAGGTCATTTTAGTCCTCCCTAGGCTTATTCTTGTCCAATTAGGGTTTTAAACCAATCTTGTGCATCCAATAGGTGTTTTTGTGTCATTGGATGAACAATTTGTCATTTTCGTCCACCCTAGGCTAATTCTTGTCCAATTTGGGTTTTTAACCAATCTTGTGCATCCAATAGGTGTTTTCTGTCATTGGATGAACAATTAGGTCATTTTCGTCCTTCCTAAACTTAATCTTGTCCAATTAGGGTTTCTAACCAATCTTGTGCATCCAATAGGTGTTTTTGTGTCATTGGATGAACATTTAGGTCTTTTTCGTCCTCCCTAAACTTAATCTTGTCCAATTAGGGTTTCTAACCAATCTTGTGCATCCAATAGGTGTTTTTGTGTCATTGGATGAACAATTAGGTCATTTTCGTCCTCCCTAGGCTAATTCTTGTCCAATTAGGGTTTTTAACCAATCTTGTGCATCCAATAGGTGTTTTGTGTCATTGCATGAACAATTAGGTCATTTTCGTCCTCCCTAGGCTTATACTTGTCAAATTTAGGTTTCCAACCAATCTTGTGCATACAATAGGTGTTTTTGTGTCATTGGAAGAATATTTAGGTCATAATCGTCCTCCCTACACTTAATCTTGTCCAATTAGGGTTTCTAACCAATCTTGTGCATCCAATAGGTGTTTTGTGTCATTGCATGAACAATTAGGTCATTTTCGTCCTCCCTAGGCTTATTCTTGTCCAATTAGTGCTTCTAACCAATCTTGTGCATCCAATAGGTGTTTTTGTGTCATTGGAAGAATATTTAGGTCATTTTCGTCCTCCCTAGGCTAATTCTTGTCCAATTAGGGTTTCTAACCAATCTTGTGCATCCAATAGGTGTTTTGTGTCATTGGATGAACAATTAGGTCATTTTCGTCCTCCCTAGGCTTATACTTGTCAAATTAGGGTTTCTAACCAATCTTGTGCGTCTAACAGGTGTTTTTGTGTCATTGGAAGAATATTTAGGTCATAATCGTCCTCCCTACACTTAATCTTGTCCAATTAGGGTTTTTAACCAATCTTGTGCATCCAATAGGTGTTTTGTGTCATTGGATGAACATTTAGGTCATTTTCGTCCTCGCTAAACTTAATCTTGTCCAATTAGGGTTTCTAACCAATCTTGTGCTTCCAATAGGTGTTTTTGTGTCATTGGATGAACATTTAGGTCATTTTCGTCCTCCCTCGGCTTATGCTTGTCCAATTAGGGTTTCTAACCAATCTTGTGCATCCAATAGGTGTTTTTGTGTCATTGGATGAACAATTTGTCATTTTCGTCCACCCTAGACTAATTCTTGTCCAATTAGGGTTTTTAACCAATCTTGTGCATCCAATAGGTGTTTTTGTGTCATTGGATGAACAATTAGGTCATTTTCGTCCTCCCTAGGCTGATACTTGTCAAATTAGGGTTTCTAACCAATCTTGTGCGTCCAATAGGTGTTTTTGTGTCATTGGAAGAATATTTAGGTCATAATCGTCCTCCCTACACTTAATCTTGTCCAATTAGGGTTTTTAACCAATCTTGTGCATTCAATAGGTGTTTTGTGTCATTGGATGAACATTTAGGTCATTTTCGTCCTTCCTAAACTTAATCTTGTCCAATTAGGGTTTCTAACCAATCTTGTGCATCCAATAGGTGTTTTTGTGTCTTTGGAAGAACAATTAGGTGATTTTCGTCCTCCCTAGGCTTATTCTTGTCCAATTAGGGTGTTTAACCAATCTTGTGCATCCAATAGGTGTTTTGTGTCATTGGATGAACAATTAGGTCATTTTCGTCCTCCCTAGGCTTATACTTGTCAAATTAGGGTTTCTAACCAATCTTGTGCGTCCAATAGGTGTTTTTGTGTCATTGGAAGAATATTTAGGTCATAATCGTCCTCCCTACACTTAATCTTGTCCAATTAGGGTTTTTAACCAATCTTGTGCATTCAATAGGTGTTTTGTGTCATTGGATGAACATTTAGGTCATTTTCGTCCTTCCTAAACGTAATCTTGTCCAATTAGGGTTTCTAGCCAATCTTGTGCATCCAATAGGTGTTTTTGTTTCATTGGAAGAACAATTAGGTGATTTTCGTCCTCCCTAAGCTAATTCTTGTCCAATTAGGGTTTCTAACCAATCTTGTGCATCCAATAGGTGTTTTTGTGTCATTGGATGAACATTTAGGTCTTTTTCGTCCTCCCTAAACTTAAGCTTCTCCAATTAGGGTTTCTAACCAATCTTTTGCATCCAACAGGTGTTTTTTCTCATTGCATGAACAATTAGGTCATTTTCGTCCTCCCTAGGCTTATTCTTGTCCAATTAGTGCTTCTAACCAATCTTGTGCATCCAATAGGTGTTTTTGTGTCATTGGAAGAATATTTAGGTCATTTTCGTCCTCCCTAGGCTAATTCTTGTCCAACTAGGGTTTCTAACGAATCTTGTGCATCCAATAGGTGTTTTGTGTCATTGGATGAACAAGTAAGTCATTTTCGTCCTCCCTAGGCTTATTCTTGTCCAATTAGGGTTTTTAACCAATCTTGTGCATCCAATAGGTGTTTTGTGTCATTGGCTGAACATTTAGGTCATTTTCGTCCTCGCTAAACTTAATCTTGTGCAATTAGGGTTTCTAACCAATCTTGTGCATCCAATAGTTGTTTTTGTGTCATTGGATGAACATTTAGGTCATTTTCGTCCTCCCTAGGCTTATGCTTGTCCAATTAGGGTTTCTAACCAATCTTGTGCATCCAATAGGTGTTTTTGTGTCATTGGATAAACATTTAGGTCTTTTTCGTCCTCCCTAAACTTAAGCTTGTCCAATTAGAGTTTCTAACCAATCTTTTGCATCCAACAGGTGTTTTTTCTCATTGCATGAACAATTAGGTCATTTTCGTCCTCGCTAGGCTTATTCTTGTCCAATTAGTGCTTCTAACCAATCTTGTGCATCCAATAGGTGTTTTTGTGTCATTGGAAGAATATTTAGGTCATTTTCGTCCTCCCTAGGCTAATTCTTGTCCAATTAGGGTTTCTAACGAATCTTGTGCATCCAATAGGTGTTTTGTGTCATTGGATGAACAAGTAAGTCATTTTCGTCCTCCCTAGGCTTATTCTTGTCCAATTAGGGTTTTTAACCAATCTTGTGCATCCAATAGGTGTTTTGTGTCATTGGCTGAACATTTAGGTCATTTTCGTCCTGACTAAACTTAATCTTGTGCAATTAGGGTTTCTAACCAATCTTGTGCATCCAATAGTTGTTTTTGTGTCATTGGATGAACATTTAGGTCATTTTCGTCCTCCCTAGGCTTATGCTTGTCCAATTAGGGTTTCTAACCAATCTTGTGCATCCAATAGGTGTTTTTGTGTCATTGGATGAACAATTTGTCATTTTCGTCCACCCTAGGCTAATTCTTGTCCAATTAGGGTTTTTAACCAATCTTGTGCATCCAATAGGTGTTTTCTGTCATTGGATGAACAATTAGGTCATTTTCGTCCTTCCCAAACTTAATCTTGTCCAATTAGGGTTTCTAACCAATCTTGTGCATCCAATAGGTGTTTTTGTGTCATTGGATGAACATTTAGGTCTTTTTCGTCCTCCCTAAACTTAATCTTGTCCAATTAGGGTTTCTAAACAATCTTGTGCATCCAATAGGTGTTTTTATGTCATTGGATGAACATTTAGGTCATTTTCGTCCTTCCTAAACTTAATCTTGTCCAATTAGGGTTTCTAACCAATCTTGTGCATCCAATAGGTATTTTGTGTCATTGGAAGAACAATTAGGTGATTTTTGTCCTCCCTAAGCTAATTCTTGTCCAATTAGTGCTTCTAACCAATCTTGTGCATCCAATAGGTGTTTTTGTGTCATTGGAAGAATATGTAGGTGATTTTCGTCCTCCCTAGGCTAATTCTTGTCGAATTAGGGTTTCTAACAAATCTTGTGCATCCAATAGTTGTTTTTGTGTCATTGGATGAACATTTAGGTCATTTTCGTCCTCCCTAGGCTTATGCTTGTCCAATTAGGGTTTCTAACCAATCTTGTGCATCCAATAGGTGTCTTTGTGTCATTGGATGAACAATTTATCATTTTCGTCCACCCTAGGCTAATTCTTGTCCAATTAGGGTTTTTAACCAATCTTGTGCATCCAATAGGTGTTTTGTGTCATTGGATGAACAATTAGGTCATTTTCGTCCTCCCTAGGCTTATACTTGTCAAATTAGGGTTTCTAACCAATCTTGTGCATCCAATAGTTGTTTTTGTGTCATTGGATGAACATTTAGGTCATAATCAACCTCCCTACACTTAATCTTGTCCAATTAGGGTTTTTAACCAATCTTGTGCATCCAATAGGTGTTTTGTGTCATTGGATGAACATTTAGGTCATTTTCGTCCTTCCTAAACTAAATCTTGTCCAATTAGGGTTTCTAACCAATCTTGTGCATCCAATAGGTGTTTTTGTGTCATTGGATGAACATTTAGGTCTTTTTCGTCCTCCCTAAACTTAATCTTGTCCAATTAGGGTTTCTAAACAATCTTGTGCATCCAATAGGTGTTTTTATGTCATTGGATGAATATTTAGGTCATTTTCGTCCTTCCTAAACTTAATCTTGTCCAATTAGGGTTTCTAACCAATCTTGTGCATCCAATAGGTATTTTGTGTCATTGGAAGAACAATTAGGTGATTTTTGTCCTCCCTAAGCTAATTCTTGTCCAATTAGTGCTTCTAACCAATCTTGTGCATCCAATAGGTGTTTTTGTGTCATTGGAAGAATATTTAGGTCATTTTTGTCCTCCCTAGGCTAATTCTTGTCCAATTAGGGTTTCTAACCAATCTTGTGCATCCAATAGTTGTTTTTGTGTCATTGGATGAACATTTAGGTCATTTTCGTCCTCCCTAGGCTTATGCTTGTCCAATTAGGGTTTCTAAACAATCTTGTGCATCCAATAGGTGTTTTTATGTCATTGGATGAACATTTAGGTCATTTTCGTCCTTCCTAAACTTAATCTTGTCCAATTAGGGTTTCTAACCAATCTTGTGCATCCAATAGGTATTTTGTGTCATTGGAAGAACAATTAGGTGATTTTTGTCCTCCCTAAGCTAATTCTTGTCCAATTAGTGCTTCTAACCAATCTTGTGCATCCAATAGGTGTTTTTGTGTCATTGGAAGAATATTTAGGTCATTTTTGTCCTCCCTAGGCTAATTCTTGTCCAATTAGGGTATCTAACCAATCTTGTGCATCCAATAGTTGTTTTTGTGTCATTGGATGAACATTTAGGTCATTTTCGTCCTCCTTAGGCTTATGCTTGTCCAATTAGGGTTTCTAACCAATCTTGTGCATCCAATAGGTGTCTTTGTGTCATTGGATGAACAATTTGTCATTTTCGTCCAACCTAGGCTAATTCTTGTCCAATTAGGGTTTTTAACCAATCTTGTGCATCCAATAGGTGTTTTGTGTCATTGGATGAACAATTAGGTCATTTTCGTCCTCCCTAGGCTTATACTTGTCAAATTAGGGTTTCTAACCAATCTTGTGTGTCCAATAGGTGTTTTTGTGTCATTGGAAGAATATTTAGGTCATAGTCGTCCTCCCTACACTTAATCTTGTCCAATTAGGGATTTTAACCAATGTTGTGCATCCAATAGGTGTTTTGTGTCATTGGATGAACATTTAGGTCATTTTCGTCCTTCCTAAACTTAATCTTGTCCAATTAGGGTTTCTAACCAATCTTGTGCTTCCAATAGGTGTTTTTGTGTCATTGGAAGAACAATTAGGTCATTTTCGTCCTCCATAAGCTAATTCTTGTCCAATTAGGGTTTCTAACCAATTTTTTGCATCCAATAGGTGTTTTGTGTCATTGGATGAATATTTAGGTCATTTTCGTCCTCCCTACACTTAATCTTGTCCAATTAGGGTTTCTAACCAATCTTGTGCATCCAATAGGTGTTTTTGTGTCATTGGATGAACATTTAGGTATTTTTCGTCATCCCTAAACTTAATCTTGTACAATTACGGTTTCTAACCAATCTTGTGTATCCAATAGGTGTTTTTGTTTCATTGGATGAATAATTAGGTCATTTTCGTCCTCCCTAGGTTAATTCTTGTCCAATTAGGGTTTCTAACCAATCTTGTGCATCCAATAGGTGTTTTGTGTCATTGGATGAACAAGTAGGTCATTTTAGTCCTCCCTAGGCTTATTCTTGTCCAATTACGGTTTTAAAAAAATCTTGTGCATCCAATAGGTGTTTTTGTGTCATTGGATGAAGAAGTAGGTCATTTTCGTCCTCCCTAGGCTTATTCTTGTCCAATTAGGGATTTTAACCAATCTTGTGCATCCAATAGGTCTTTTGTGTCATTGGATGAACATTTAGGTCATTTTCGTCCTCGCTAAACTTAATCTTGTCCAATTAGGGTTTCTAACCAATCTTGTGCATTCAATAGGTGTTTTTGTGTCATTGGATGAACAATTAGGTCATTTTCGTCCTCCCTAGGCTAATGCTTGTCCAATTAGGGTTTTTAGCCAATCTTGTGCATCCAATAGGTGTTCTGTGTCATTGGATGAACATTTAGGTCATTTTCGTCCTTCCTAAACTTAATCTTGTCCAATTATGGTTTCTAACCAATCTTGTGCATCCAATAGGTGTTTTTGTGTCATTGGATGAACATTTAGGTCATTTTCGTCCTCCCTAGGCTTATGCTTGTCCAATTAGGGTTTCTAACCAATCTTGTGCATCCAATAGGTGTTTTTGTGTCATTGGATGAACATTTAGGTCTTTTTCGTCATCCCTAAACTTAATCTTGTCCAATTACGGTTTCTAACCAATCTTGTGTATCCAATAGGTGTTTTTGTGTCATTGGATGAATAATTAGGTCATTTTCGTCCTCCCTAGGCTAATTCTTGTCCAATTAGGGTTTCTAACCAATCTTGTACATCCAATAGGTGTTTTGTGTCATTGGATGAACAATTAGGTAATTTCGTCCTCCCTAGGCTTATTCTTGTCAAATTAGGGTTTCTAACCAATCTTGTGCATCCAATAGGTGTTTTTGTTTCATTGGAAGAATATTTAGGTCATATTCGTCCTCCCTACAATTAATCTTGTCCAATTAGGGTTTTTAACCAATCTTGTGCATCCAATAGGTGTTTTGTGTCATTGGATGAACATTTAGGTCATTTTCGTCCTTCCTAAACTTAATCTTGTCCAATTAGGGTTTCTAACCAATCTTGTGCATCCAATAGGTATTTTGTGTCATTGGAAGAACAATTAGGTGATTTTTGTCCTCCCTAAGCTAATTCTTGTCCAATTAGTGCTTCTAACCAATCTTGTGCATCCAATAGGTGTTTTTGTGTCATTGGAAGAATATTTAGGTCATTTTTGTCCTCCCTAGGCTTATTCTTGTCCAATTAGGGTTTCTAACCAATCTTGTGCATCCAATAGTTGTTTTTGTGTCATTGGATGAACATTTAGGTCATTTTCGTCCTCCCTAGGCTTATGCTTGTCCAATTAGGGTTTCTAACCAATCTTGTGTGTCCAATAGGTGTTTTTGTGTCATTGGAAGAATATTTAGGTCATAATTGTCCTCCCTACACTTAATCTTGTCCAATTAGGGTTTTTAACCAATGTTGTGCATCCAATAGGTGTTTTGTGTCATTGGATGAACATTTAGGTCATTTTCGTCCTTCCTAAACTTAATCTTGTCCAATTAGGGTTTCTAACCAATCTTGTGCATCCAATAGGTGTTTTTGTGTCATTGGAAGAACAATTAGGTCATTTTCGTCCTCCATAAGCTAATTCTTGTCCAATTAGGGTTTCTAACCAATTTTTTGCATCCAATAGGTGTTTTGTGTCATTGGATGAATATTTAGGTCATTTTCGTCCTCCCTACACTTAATCTTGTCCAATTAGGGTTTCTAACCAATCTTGTGCATCCAATAGGTGTTTTTGTGTCACTGGATGAACATTTAGGTCTTTTTCGTCCTCCATAGGCTTATGCTTGTCAAATTAGGGTTTCTAACCAATCTTGTGCATCCAATAGGTGTTTTTGTGTCATTGGATGAACAATTAGGTCATTTTCGTCGACCCTAGACTAATTCTTGTCCAATTAACGTTTCTAACCAATCTTGTGCATCCAATAGGTGTTTTGTGTCATTGGATGAACAAGTAGGTCATTTTCGTCCTCCCTAGGCTTATTCTTGTCCAATTCGGGTTTTAATCCAATCTTGTGCATCCAATAGGTGTTTTGTGTCATTGGATGAACATTTAGGTGATTTTCGTCCTCTCTAAGCTAATTCTTGTCGAATTAGGGTTTCTAACCAATCTTGTGCATCCAATAGGTGTTTTTGTGTCATTGGATGAACATTTAGGTCATTTTCGTCCTCCCTAGGGTTATGGTTGTCCAATTAGGGTTTCTAACCAATCTTGTGCATCCAATAGGTGTTTTGGTGTCATTGGATGAACAATTAGGTCATTTTCGTCCTTCCTAAACTTAATCTTGTCCAATTAGGGTTTCTAACCAATCTTGTTCATCCAATAGGTATGTTGTGTCATTGGAAGAACAATTAGGTGATTTTTGTCCTCCCTAAACTAATTCTTGTCCAATTAGTGCTTCTAACCAATCTTGTGCATCCAATAGGTGTTTTTGTGTCATTGGAAGAATATGTAGGTCATTTTCGTCCTCCCTAGGCTAATTCTTGTCAAATTAGGGTTTCTAACCAATCTTGTGCATCCAATAGTTGTTTTTGTGTCATTGGATGAACATTTAGGTCATTTTCGTCCTCCCTAGGCTTATGCTTGTCCAATTAGGGTTTCTAACCAATCTTGTGCATCCAATAGGTGTCTTTGTGTCATTGGATGAACAATTTCTCATTTTCGTCCACCCTAGGCTAATTCTTGTCCAATTAGGGTTTTTAACCAATCTTGTGCATCCAATAGGTGTTTTGTGTCATTGGATGAACAATTAGGTCATTTTCGTCCTCCCTAGGCTTATACTTGTCAAATTAGGGTTTCTAACCAATCTTGTGCGTCCAATAGTTGTTTTTGTGTCATTGGATGAACATTTAGGTCATAATCGTCCTCCCTACACTTAATCTTGTCCAATTAGGGTTTTTAACCAATCTTGTGCATCCAATAGGTGTTTTGTGTCATTGGATGAACATTTAGGTCATTTTCGTCCTTCCTAAACTTAATCTTGTCCAATTAGGGTTTCTAACCAATCTTGTGCATCCAATAGGTGTTTTTGTGTCATTGGATGAACATTTAGGTCATTTTCGTCCTTCCTAAACTTAATCTTGTCCAATTAGGGTTTCTAACCAATCTTGTGCATCCAATAGGTATTTTGTGTCATTGGAAGAACAATTAGGTGATTTTTGTCCTCCCTAAGCTAATTCTTGTCCAATTAGTGCTTCTAACCAATCTTGTGCATCCAATAGGTGTTTTTGTGTCATTGGATGAACATTTAGGTCATTTTCGTCCTTCCTAAACTTAATCTTGTCCAATTAGGGTTTCTAACCAATCTTGTGCATCCAATAGGTGTTTTTGTGTCATTGGATGAACATTTAGGTCTTTTTCGTCCTACCTAAACTTAATCTTGTCCAATTAGGGTTTCTAAACAATCTTGTGCATCCAATAGGTGTTTTTATGTCATTGGATGAACAATTAGGTCATTTTCGTCCTCCCTAGGCTAATTCTTGTCCAATTAGGGTTTCTAACCAATCTTGTGCATCCAATAGGTGTTTTGTGTCATTGGATGAACAAGTAGGTCATTTTAGTCCTCCTTAGGCTTATTCTTGTCCAATTAGGGTTTTAAACCAATCTTGTGCATCCAATAGGTGTTTTGTGTCATTGGATGAACATTTAGGTGTTTTTCGTCCTCCCTAAACTTAAGCTTGTCCAATTAGGGTTTCTAACCAATCTTTTGCATCCAATAGGTGTTTTTTCTCATTGCATGAACAATTAGGTCATTTTCGTCCTCCCTAGGCTTATTCTTGTCCAATTAGTGCTTCTAACCAATCTTGTGCATCCAATAGGTGTTTTTGTGTCATTGGAAGAATATTTAGGTTATTTTCGTCCTCCCTAGGCTAATTCTTGTCCATTTAGGGTTTCTAACGAATCTTGTGCATCCAATAGGTGTTTTGTGTCATTGGATGAACAAGTAAGTCATTTTCGTCCTCCCTAGGCTTATTCTTGTCCAATTAGGGTTTTTAACCAATCTTGTGCATCCAATAGGTGTTTTGTGTCATTGGCTGAACATTTAGGTCATTTTCGTCCTCGCTAAACTTAATCTTGTCCAATTAGGGTTTCTAACCAATCTTGTGCATCCAATAGTTGTTTTTGTGTCATTGGATGAACATTTAGGTCATTTTCATCCTCCCTAGGCTTATGCTTGTCCAATTAGGGTTTTAAACCAATCTTGTGCATCCAATTAGGTGTTTTTGTGTCATTGGAAGAATATTTAGGTCATTTTTGTCCTCCCTAGGCTAATTCTTGTCCAAATAGGGTATCTAACCAATCTTGTGCATCCAATAGTTGTTTTTGTGTCATTGGATGAACATTTAGGTCATTTTCGTCCTCCCTAGGCTTATGCTTGTCCAATTAGGGTTTCTAACAAATCTTGTGCATCCAATAGGTGTCTTTGTGTCATTGGATGAACAATTTGTCATTTTCGTCCTCCCTAGGCTTATGGTTGTCCAATTAGGGTTTCTAACCAATCTTGTGCATCCAATAGGTGTTTTTGTGTCATTGGATGAACAATTTGTCATTTTCGTCCACCCTAGACTAATTCTTGTCCAATTAGGGTTTTTAACCAATCTTGTGCATCCAATAGGTGTTTTTGTGTCATTGGATGAACAATTAGGTCATTTTCGTCCTCCCTAGGCTGATACTTGTCAAATTAGGGTTTCTAACCTATCTTGTGCGTCCAATAGGTGTTTTTGTGTCATTGGAAGAATATTTAGGTCATAATCGTCCTCCCTACACTTAATCTTGTCCAATTAGGGTTTTTAACCAATCTTGTGCATCCAATAGGTGTTTTGTGTCATTGGATGAACATTTAGGTCATTTTCGTCCTTCCTAAACTTAATCTTGTCCAATTAGGGTTTCTAAGCAATCTTGTGCATCTAATAGGTGTTTTTGTGTCATTGGAAGAACAATTAGGTGATTTTCGTCCTCCCTAAGCTAATTCTGGTCCAATTAGGGTTTCTAACCAATCTTGTGCATCCAATAGGTGTTTTTGTGTCATTGGATGAACATTTAGGTCTTTTTCGTTCTCCCTAAACTTAATCTTGTCCAATTAGGGTTTTTAACCAATCTTGTGCATCCAATAGGTGTTTTTGTGTCATTGGATGAACAATTAGGTCATTTTCGTCCTCCCTAGGCTAATTCTTGTCCAATTAGGGTTTCTAACCAATCTTGTGCATCCAATAGGTGTTTTGTGTCATTGGATGAACAAGTAGGTCATTTTAGTCCTCCCTAGTCTTATTCTTGTCCAATTAGGGTTTTAAACCAATCTTGTTCATCCAATAGGTGTTTTGTGTCATTGGATGAACATTTAGGTCTTTTTCGTCCTCCCTAAACTTAATGTTGTCCAATTATGGTTTCTAACCAATCTTGTGCATCCAATAGGTGTTTTGTCTCATTGCATGAACAATTAGGTCATTTTCAACCTCCCTAGGCTTATTCTTGTCCAATTAGTGCTTCTAACCAATCTTGTGCATGCAATAGGTGTTTTTGTGTCATTGGAAGAATATTTAGGTCATTTTCGTCCTCCCTAGGCTAATTCTTGTCCAATTAGGGTTTCTAACGAATCTTGTGCATCCAATAGGTGTTTTGTGTCATTGGATGAACATTTAGGTCATTTTCGTCCTCGCTAAACTTAATCTTGTCCAATTAGGGTTTCTAACCAATCTCGTGCATCCAACAGGTGTTTTTTGTCATTGGATGAACATTTAGGTCATTTTCGTCCTTCCTAAACTTAATCTTGTCCAATTAGGATTTCTAACCAATCTTGTGCATCCAATAGGTGTTTTTGTTTCATTGGAAGAACAATTAGGTGATTTTCGTCCTCCCTAAGCTAATTCTTGTCCAATTAGGGTTTCTAACCAATCTTGTGCATCCAATAGGTGTTTTTGTGTCATTGGATGAACAAGTAGGTCATTTTCGTCCTCCCTAGGCTTATTCTTGTCCAATTAGTGCTTCTAACCAATCTTGTACATCCAATAGGTGTTTTGTGTCATTGGATGAACATTTAGGTCATTTTCGTCCTTCCTAAACTTAATCTTGTCCAATTAGGGTTTCTAACCAATCTTGTGCATCCAATAGGTGTTTTTGTGTCTTTGGAAGAACAATTAGGTGATTTTCGTCCTCCCTAGGCTTATTCTTGTCCAATTAGGGTGTTTAACCAATCTTGTGCATCCAATAGGTGTTTTGTGTCATTGGATGAACAATTAGGTCATTTTCGTCCTCCCTAGGCTTATACTTGTCAAATTATGGTTTCTAACCAATCTTGTGCGTCCAATAGCTGTTTTTGTGTCATTGGAAGAATATTTAGGTCATAATCGTCCTCCCTACACTTAATCTTGTCCAATTAGGGTTTTTAACCAATCTTGTGCATCCAATAGGTGTTTTGTGTCATTGGATGAACATTTAGGTCATTTTCGTCCTTCCTAAACTTAATCTTGTCCAATTAGGGTTTCTAACCAATCTTGTGCATCCAATAGGTATTTTGTGTCATTGGAAGAACAATTAGGTGATTTTTGTCCTCCCTAAGCTAATTCTTGTCCAATTAGTGCTTCTAACCAATCTTGTGCATCCAATAGGTGTTTTTGTGTCATTGGAAGAATATGTAGGTGATTTTCGTCCTCCCTAGGCTAATTCTTGTCGAATTAGGGTTTCTAACCAATCTTGTGCATCCAATAGTTGTTTTTGTGTCATTGGATGAACATTTAGGTCATTTTCGTCCTCCCTAGGCTTATGCTTGTCCAATTAGGGTTTCTAACCAATCTTGTGCATCCAATAGGTGTTTTTATGTCATTGGATGAACATTTAGGTCATTTTCGTCCTTCCTAAACTTAATCTTGTCCAATTAGGGTTTCTAACCAATCTTGTGCATCCAATAGGTATTTTGTGTCATTGGAAGAACAATTAGGTGATTTTTGTCCTCCCTAAGCTAATTCTTGTCCAATTAGTGCTTCTAACCAATCTTGTGCATCCAATAGGTGTTTTTGTGTCATTGGAAGAATATTTAGGTCATTTTTGTCCTCCCTAGGCTAATTCTTGTCCAATTAGGGTATCTAACCAATCTTGTGCATCCAATAGTTGTTTTTGTGTCATTGGATGAACATTTAGGTCATTTTCGTCCTCCTTAGGCTTATGCTTGTCCAATTAGGGTTTCTAACCAATCTTGTGCATCCAATAGGTGTCTTTGTGTCATTGGATGAACAATTTGTCATTTTCGTCCAACCTAGGCTAATTCTTGTCCAATTAGGGTTTTTAACCAATCTTGTGCATCCAATAGGTGTTTTGTGTCATTGGATGAACAATTAGGTCATTTTCGTCCTCCCTAGGCTTATACTTGTCAAATTAGGGTTTCTAACCAATCTTGTGTGTCCAATAGGTGTTTTTGTGTCATTGGAAGAATATTTAGGTCATAATCGTCCTCCCTACACTTAATCTTGTCCAATTAGGGATTTTAACCAATGTTGTGCATCCAATAGGTGTTTTGTGTCATTGGATGAACATTTAGGTCATTTTCGTCCTTCCTAAACTTAATCTTGTCCAATTAGGGTTTCTAACCAATCTTGTGCATCCAATAGGTGTTTTTGTGTCATTGGAAGAACAATTAGGTCATTTTCGTCCTCCATAAGCTAATTCTTGTCCAATTAGGGTTTCTAACCAATTTTTTGCATCCAATAGGTGTTTTGTGTCATTGGATGAATATTTAGGTCATTTTCGTCCTCCCTACACTTAATCTTGTCCAATTAGGGTTTCTAACCAATCTTGTGCATCCAATAGGTGTTTTTGTGTCACTGGATGAACATTTAGGTCTTTTTCGTCCTCCATAGGCTTATGCTTGTCAAATTAGGGTTTCTAACAAATCTTGTGCATCCAATAGGTGTTTTTGTGTCATTGGATGAACAATTAGGTCATTTTCGTCGACCCTAGACTAATTCTTGTCCAATTAACGTTTCTAACCAATCTTGTGCATCCAATAGGTGTTTTGTGTCATTGGATGAACAAGTAGGTCATTTTCGTCCTCCCTAGGCTTATTCTTGTCCAATTCGGGTTTTAATCCAATCTTGTGCATCCAATAGGTGTTTTGTGTCATTGGATGAACATTTAGGTCATTTTCGTCCTCGCTAAACTTAATCTTGTCGAATTAGGGTTTCTAACCAATCTTGTGCATCCAATAGGTGTTTTTGTGTCATTGGATGAACATTTAGGTCATTTTCGTCCTCCCTAGGCTTATGGTTGTCCAATTAGGGTTTCTAACCAATCTTGTGCATCCAATAGGTGTTTTTGTGTCATTGGATGAACAATTAGGTGATTTTCGTCCTCCCTAGGCTAATTCTTGTCCAATTAGGGTTTCTAACCAATCTTGTGCATCCAATAGGTGTTTTGTGTCATTGGATAAACAAGTAGGTCATTTTCGTCCTCCCTAGGCTTATTCTTGTCCAATTAGGGTTTTAAACCAATCTTGTGCATCCAATAGGTGTTTTTAGACATTGGATGAACATTTAGGTCATTTTCGTCCTCGCTAAACTTAATCTTGTCGAATTAGGGTTTCTAACCAATCTTGTGCATCCAATAGGTGTTTTTGTGTCATTGGATGAACATTTAAGTCATTTTCGTCCTCCCTAGGCTTATGGTTGTCCAATTAGGGTTTCTAACCAATCTTGTGCATCCAAAAGGTGTTTTGGTGTCATTGGATGAACAATTAGGTCATTTTCGTCCTTCCTAAACTTAATCTTGTCCAATTAGGGTTTCTAACCAATCTTGTTCATCCAATAGGTATGTTGTGTCATTGGAAGAACAATTAGGTGATTTTTGTCCTCCCTAAACTAATTCTTGTCCAATTAGTGCTTCTAACAAATCTTGTGCATCCAATAGGTGTTTTTGTGTCATTGGAAGAATATGTAGGTCATTTTCGTTATCCCTAGGCTAATTCTTGTCAAATTAGGGTTTCTAACCAATCTTGTGCATCCAATAGTTGTTTTTGTGTCATTGGATGAACATTTAGGTCATTATCGTCCTCCCTAGGCTTATGCTTGTCCAATTAGGGTTTCTAACCAATCTTGTGCATCCAATAGGTGTCTTTGTGTCATTGGATGAACAATTTCTCATTTTCGTCCACCCTAGGCTAATTCTTGTCCAATTAGGGTTTTTAACCAATCTTGTGCATCCAATAGGTGTTTTGTGTCATTGGATGAACAAGTAGGTCATTTTAGTCCTCCCTAGGCTTATTCTTGTCCAATTAGGGTTTTAAACCAATCTTGTGCATCCAATAGGTGTTTTTATGTCATTGGATGAACAATTAGGTCATTTTCGTCCTCCCTAGGCTAATTCTTGTCCAATTAGGGTTTCTAACCAATCTTGTGCATCCAATAGGTGTTTTTGTGTCATTGGATGAACATTTAGGTCTTTTTCGTCCTCCCTAAACTTAATCTTGTCCAATTAGGGTTTCTAACCAATCTTGTGCATCCAATAGGTGTTTTTATGTCATTGGATGAACAATTAGGTCATTTTCGTCCTCCCTAGGGTAATTCTTGTCCAATTAGGGTTTCTAACCAATCTTGTGCATCCAATAGGTGTTTTGTGTCATTAGATGAACAAGTAGGTCATTTTAGTCCTCCCTAGGCTTATTCTTGTCCAATTTGGGTTTTAAACCAATCTTGTGCATCCAATAGGTGTTTTGTGTCATTGGATGAACATTTAGGTCTTTTTCGTCCTCCCTAAACTTAAGCTTGTCCAATTAGGGTTTCTAACCAATCTTTTGCATCCAATATGTGTTTTTTCTCATTGCATAAACAATTAGGTCATTTTCGTCCTCCCTAGGCTTATTCTTGTCCAATTAGTGCTTCTAACCAATCTTGTGCATCCAATAGGTGTTTTTGTGTCATTGGATGAACAATTAGGTCATTTTCGTCCTCCCTAGGCTAATTCTTGTCCAATTAGGGTTTCTAACCAATCTTGTGCATCCAATAGGTGTTTTGTGTCATTGAATGAACAAGTAGGTCATTTTAGTCCTCCCTAGTCTTATTCTTGTCCAATTAGGGTTTTAAACCAATCTTGTGCATCCAATAGGTGTTTTGTGTCATTGGATGATCATTTAGGTCTTTTTCGTCCTCCCTAAACTTAATGTTGTCCAATTAGGGTTTCTAACCAATCTTGTGCATCCAATAGGTGTTTTGTCTCATTGCATGAAGAATTAGGTCATTTTCGTCCTCCCTAGGCTTATTCTTGTCCAATTAGTGCTTCTAACCAATCTTGTGCATCCAATAGGTGTTTTTGTGTCATTGGAAGAATATTTAGGTCATTTTCGTCCTCCCTAGGCTAATTCTTGTCCAATTAGGGTTTCTAACGAATCTTGTGCATCCAATAGGTGTTTTGTGTCATTGGATGAACAAGTAGGTCACTTTCGTCCTCCCTAGGCTTATTCTTGTCCAATTAGGGTTTTTAACCAATCTTGTGCATCCAATAGGTGTTTTGTGTCATTGGATGAACATTTAGGTCTTTTTCGTCCTCCCTAAACTTAATGTTGTCCAATTATGGTTTCTAACCAATCTTGTGCATCCAATAGGTGTTTTGTCTCATTGCATGAACAATTAGGTCATTTTCGTCCTCCCTAGGCTTATTCTTGTCCAATTAGTGCTTCTAACCAATCTTGTGCATGCAATAGGTGTTTTCTGTCATTGGATGAACAATTAGGTCATTTTCGTCCTCCCTAGGCTAATTCTTGTCCAATTAGGGTTTCTAACCAATCTTGTGCATCCAATAGGTGTTTTGTGTCATTGGATGAACAAGTAGGTCATTTTAGTCCTCCCTAGTCTTATTCTTGTCCAATTAGGGTTTTAAACCAATCTTGTTCATCCAATAGGTGTTTTGTGTCATTGGATGAACATTTAGGTCTTTTTCGTCCTCCCTAAACTTAATGTTGTCCAATTATGGTTTCTAACCAATCTTGTGCATCCAATAGGTGTTTTGTCTCATTGCATGAACAATTAGGTCATTTTCGTCCTCCCTCGGCTTATTCTTGTCCAATTAGTGCTTCTAACCAATCTTGTGCATCCAATAGGTGTTTTTGTGTCATTGGATGAACAATTAGGTCATTTTCGTCCTCCCTAGGCTAATTCTTGTCCAATTAGGGTTTCTAACCAATCTTGTGCATCCAATAGGTGTTTTGTGTCATTGGATGAACAGGTAGGTCATTTTAGTCCTCCCTAGTCTTATTCTTGTCCAATTAGGGTTTTAAACCAATCTTGTTCATCCAATAGGTGTTTTGTGTCATTGGATGAACATTTAGGTCTTTTTCGTCCTCCCTAAACTTAATGTTGTCCAATTATGGTTTCTAACCAATCTTGTGCATCCAATAGGTGTTTTGTCTCATTGCATGAACAATTAGGTCATTTTCGTCCTCCCTCGGCTTATTCTTGTCCAATTAGTGCTTCTAACCAATCTTGTGCATCCAATAGATGTTTTTGTGTCATTGGAAGAATATTTAGGTCATTTTCGTCCTCCCTAGGCTAATTCTTGTCCAATTAGGGTTTCTAACGAATCTTGTGCATCCAATAGGTGTTTTGTGTAATTGGATGAACAAGTAGGTCACTTTCGTCCTCCTTAGGCTTATTCTTGTCCAATTAGGGTTTTTAACCAATCTTGTGCATCCAATAGGTGTTTTGTGTCATTGGATGAACATTTAGGTCATTTTCGTCCTCGCTAAACTAAATCTTGTCCAATTAGGGTTTCTAACCAATCTTGTGCATCCAATAGGTGTTTTTGTGTCATTGGATGAACATTTAGGTCATTTTCGTCCTCCCTCGGCTTATGCTTGTCCAATTAGGGTTTCTAACCAATCTTGTGCATCCAATAGGTGTTTTTGTGTCATTGGATGAACAATTTGTCATTTTCGTCCACCCTAGACTAATTCTTGTCCAATTAGGGTTTTTAACCAATCTTGTGCATCCAATAGGTGTTTTTGTGTCATTGGATGAACAATTAGGTCATTTTCGTCCTCCCTAGGCTGATACTTGTCAAATTAGGGTTTCTAACCTATCTTGTGCGTCCAATAGGTGTTTTTGTGTCATTGGAAGAATATTTAGGTCATAATCGTCCTCCCTACACTTAATCTTGTCCAATTAGGGTTTTTAACCAATCTTGTGCATCCAATAGGTGTTTTGTGTCATTGGATGAACATTTAGGTCATTTTCGTCCTTCCTAAACTTAATCTTGTCCAATTTGGGTTTCTAACCAATCTTGTGCATCCAATAGGTGTTTTTGTGTCTTTGGAAGAACAATTAGGTGATTTTCGTCCTCCCTAGGCTTATTCTTGTCCAATTAGGGTGTTTAACCAATCTTGTGCATCCAATAGGTGTTTTGTGTCATTGGATGAACAATTAGGTCATTTTCGTCCTCCCTAGGCTTATACTTGTCAAATTAGGGTTTCTAACCAATCTTGTGCGTCCAATAGGTGTTTTTGTGTCATTGGAAGAATATTTAGGTCATAATCGTCCTCCCTACACTTAATCTTGTCCAATTAGGGTTTTTAACCAATCTTGTGCATCCAATAGGTGTTTTGTGTCATTGGATGAACATTTAGGACATTTTCGTCCTTCCTAAACTTAATCTTGTCCAATTAGGGTTTCTAACAAATCTTATGCATCCAATAGGTGTTTTTGTTTCATTGGAAGAACAATTAGGTGATTTTCGTCCTCCCTAAGCTAATTCTTGTCCAATTAGGGTTTCTAACCAATCTTGTGAATCCAATAGGAGTTTTTGTGTCATTGGATGAACATTTAGGTCTTTTTCGTCCTCCCTAAACTTAATCTTGTCCAATTAGGGTTTCTAACCAATCTTGTGCATCCAATAGGTGTTTTTATGTCATTGGATGAACAATTAGGTCATTTTCGTCCTCCCTAGGGTAATTCTTGTCCAATTAGGGTTTCTAACCAATCTTGTGCATCCAATAGGTGTTTTGTGTCATTGGATGAACAAGTAGGTCATTTTAGTCCTCCCTAGGCTTATTCTTGTCCAATTTGGGTTTTAAACCAATCTTGTGCATCCAATAGGTGTTTTGTGTCATTGGATGAACATTTAGGTCTTTTTCGTCCTCCCTAAACTTAAGCTTGTCCAATTAGGGTTTCTAACCAATCTTTTGCATCCAATATGTGTTTTTTCTCATTGCATAAACAATTAGGTCATTTTCGTCCTCCCTAGGCTTATTCTTGTCCAATTAGTGCTTCTAACCAATCTTGTGCATCCAATAGGTGTTTTTGTGTCATTGGATGAACAATTAGGTCATTTTCGTCCTCCCTAGGCTAATTCTTGTCCAATTAGGGTTTCTAACCAATCTTGTGCATCCAATAGGTGTTTTGTGTCATTGGATGAACAAGTAGGTCATTTTAGTCCTCCCTAGTCTTATTCTTGTCCAATTAGGGTTTCTAACCAATCTTGTGCATCCAATAGGTGTTTTGTGTCATTGGATGAACAAGTAGGTCATTTTAGTCCTCCCTAGTCTTATTCTTGTCCAATTAGGGTTTTTAACCAATCTTGTGCATCCAATAGGTGTTTTTGTGTCATTGGATGAACAATTAGGTCATTTTCGTCCTCCCTAGGCTAATTCTTGTCCAATTAGGGTTTCTAACCAATCTTGTGCATCCAATAGGTGTTTTGTGTCATTGGATGAACAAGTAGGTCATTTTAGTCCTCCCTAGTCTTATTCTTGTCCAATTAGGGTTTTAAACCAATCTTGTGCATCCAATAGGTGTTTTGTGTCATTGGATGAACATTTAGGTCTTTTTCGTCCTCCCTAAACTTAATGTTGTCGAATTAGGGTTTCTAACCAATCTTGTGCATCCAATAGGTGTTTTGTCTCATTGCATGAACAATTAGGTCATTTTCTTCCTCCCTAGGCTCATTCTTGTCCAATTAGTGCTTCTAACCAATCTTGTGCATCCAATAGGTGTTTTTGTGTCATTGGAAGAATATTTAGGTCATTTTCGTCCTCCCTAGGCTAATTCTTGTCCAATTAGGGTTTCTAACGAATCTTGTGCATCCAATAGGTGTTTTGTGTCATTGGATGAACAAGTAGGTCATTTTCGTCCTCCCTAGGCTTATGCTTGTCCAATTAGGGTTTCTAACCAATCTTGTGCATCCAATAGGTGTCTTTGTGTCATTGGATGAACAATTTGTCATTCTCGTCCACCCTACGCTAATTCTTGTCCAATTAGGGTTTTGAACCAATCTTGTGCATCCGATAGGTGTTTTGTGTCATTGGATGAACATTTAGGTCATTTTCGTCCTCGCTAAACTTAATCTTGTCCAATTAGGGTTTCTAACCAATCTTGTGCATCCAATAGGTGTTTTTGTGTCATTGGATGAACATTTAGGTCATTTTCGTCCTCCCTAGGCTTATGCTTGCCCAATTAGGGTTTCTAACCAATCTTGTGCATCCAATAGGTGTTTTTGTGTCATTGCATGAACAATTAGGTCATTTTCGTCCACCCTAGCCTAATTCTTGTCCAATTAGGGTTTTTAACCAATCTTGTGCATCCAATAGGTGTTTTGTGTCATTGGATGAACAATTAGGTCTTTTTCGTCCTCCCTAAACTTAATCTTGTCCAATTAGGGTTTCTAACCAATCTTGTGCATCCAATAGGTGTTTTTGTGTCATTGGATGAACATTTAGGTCATTTTCGTCCTCCCAAGGCTAATTCTTGTCCAATTAGGGTTTTTAACCAATCTTGTGCATCCAATAGGTGTTTTGTGTCATTGGATGAACATTTAGGTCATTTTCGTCCTCCCTACACTTAATCTTGTCCAATTAGGGTTTTTAACCAATCTTGTGCATCCAATGGCTGTTTTTGTGTCATTGGATGAACAATTAGGTCCTTTTCGTCTTCCTAGGCTAATTCTTGTCCAATTAGGTTTTTTAACCAATCTTGTGCATCCAATAGGTGTTTTTGTGTCATTGGATGAACATTTAGGTAATTTTCATCCTCCCTAGGCTTATGCTTGTCCAATTTGGGTTTTTAACCAATCTTGTGCTTCCAATAGGTGTTTTGTGTCATTGGATGAACACTTACGTCATTTTCACCCTCCCTACACTTAATCTTGTCCAATTAGGGTTTTTAACCAATCTTGTGCATCAAATAGGTGTTTTGTGTCATTGGATGAATATTTAGGTCATTTTCGTCCTCCTTACACTTAATCTTGTCCAATTAGGGTTTTCAACCAATCTTGTGCATCCGATAGGTGTTTTTGTGTCATTGGATGAACATTTAGGTCATTTTCGTCCTCCCTAAACTTAATCTTGTCCAATTAGGGTTTCTAACCAATCTTGTGCATCCAATAGGTATTTTTGTATCATTGGATGAACAATTAGGTCATTTTCGTCCTCCCTAGGCTAATTCTTGTCCAATTTGGGTTTTTAACCAATCTTGTGCATCCAATACGAGTTTTTGTGTCATTGGATGAACATTTAGGTCATTTTCACCCTCCCTACAGTTAATCTTGTCTAATTAAGGTTTTTAACCAATCTTGTGCATCGAATAGGTGTTTTGTGTCATTGGTTGAACATTTAGGTCATTTTCGTCCTCCCTACACTTAATCTTGTCCAATTAGGGTTTTCAACCAATCTTGTGCATCCGATAGGTGTTTTTGTGTCATTGGATGAACATTTAGGTCATTTTCGTCCTCCCTAAACTTAATCTTGTCCAATTAGGGTTTCTAACCAATCTTGTGCATCCAATAGGTGTTTTTGTGTCATTGGATGAACATTTAGGTCATTTTCGTCCTCCCTAGGCTTATGGTTGTCCAATTAGGGTTTCTAACCAATCTTGTGCATCCAATAGGTGTTTTTGTGTCATTGGATGAACAATTAGGTCATTTTCGTCCACCCTAGGCTAATTCTTGTCCAATTAGGGTTTTTAACCAATCTTGTGCATCCAATAGGTGTTTTGTATCATTGGATGAACAATTAGGTCATTTTCGTCCTCCCTAGGCTAATTCCTGTCAAATTAGGGTTTCTAACCAATCTTGTGCATCCAATAGGTGTTTTTGTGTCATTGGAAGAATATTTAGGTCATAATCGTCCTCCCTACACTTAATCTTGTCCAATTAGGGTTTTTAACCAATCTTGTGCATCCAATAGGTGTTTTGTGTCATTGGATGAACATTTAGGTCATTTTCATCCTTCCTAAACTTAATCTTGTCCAATTAGGGTTTCTAACCAATCTTGTGCATCCAATAGGTGTTTTTGTGTCGTTGGAAGAACAATTAGGTGATTTTCGTCCTCCCTAAGCTAATTCTTGTCCAATTAGGGTTTCTAACCAATCTTTTGCATCCAATAGGTGTTTTGTGTCATTGGATGAATATTTAGGTCATTTTCGTCCTCCCTACACTTAATCTTGTCCAATTAACGTTTCTAACCAATCTTGTGCATCCAATAGGTGTTTTTGTGTCATTGGATGAACATTTAGGTCTTTTTCGTCCTCCCTAAACTTAATCTTGTGCAATTACGGTTTTTAATCAATCTTGTGCATCCAATAGGTGTTTTGTGTCATTGGATGAACAATTAGGTTATTTTCGTCCTCCCTAGGCTTATACTTGTCAAATTAGGGTTTCTAACCAATCTTGTGCATCCAATAGGTGTTTTTGTGTCATTGGAAGAATATTTAGGTCATAATCGTCCTCCCTACACTTAATCTTGTCCAATTAGGGTTTTTAACCAATCTTGTGCATCCAATAGGTGTTTTGTGTCATTGGATGAACATTTAGGTCATTTTCGTCCTCCCTAAGCTTAATCTTGTCCAATTAGGGTTTCTAACCAATCTTGTGCATCCAATAGGTGTTTTTGTGTCATTGGATGAACATTTAGGTCATTTTCGTCCTCCCTAGGCTTATTCTTGTCCAATTAGGGTTTCTAACCAATGTTGTGCATCCAATAGGTGTTTTGTGTCATTGGATGAACAAGTTGGTCATTTTCGTCCTCGCTTGGCTTATTCTTGTCCAATTAGGGTTTTTAACCAATCTTGTGCATCTAATAGGTGTTTTGTGTCATTGGATGAACATTTAGGTCATTTTCGTCCTCCCTAAACTTAATCTTGTCCAATTAGGGTTTCTAACCAATCTTGTGCATCCAATAGGTGTTTTTGTGTCATTGGATGAACATTTAGGTCATTTTCGTCCTCCCTAGGCTTATGCTTGTCCAATTTGGGTTTCTAACCAATCTTGTGCATCCAATAGGTGTTTTTGTGTCATTGGATGAACATTTAGGTCATTTTCGTCCTCCCTAGGCTTATGCTTGTCCAATTAGGTTTTCTAACCAATCTTGTGCATCCAATAGGTGTTTTGTGTTATTGCATGAACAATTAGGTCATTTTCGTCCTCCCTAGGCTTATTCTTGTCCAATTAGTGCTTCTAACCAATCTTGTGCATCCAATAGGTGTTTTTGTGTCATTGGAAGAATATTTAGGTCATTTTCGTCCTCCCTAGGCTAATTCTTGTCCAATTAGGGTTTCTAACGAATCTTGTGCATCCAATAGGTGTTTTGTGTCATTGGATGAACAAGTAAGTCATTTTCGTCCTCCCTAGGCTTATTCTTGTCCAATTAGGGTTTTTAACCAATCTTGTGCATCCAATAGGTGTTTTGTGTCATTGGCTGAACATTTAGGTAATTTTCGTCCTCGCTAAACTTAATCTTGTCCAATTAGGGTTTCTAACCAATCTTGTGCATCCAATAGTTGTTTTTGTGTCATTGGATGAACATTTAGGTCATTTTCATCCTCCCTAGGCTTATGCTTGTCCAATTAGGGTTTCTAACCAATCTTGTGCATCCAATAGGTGTTTTTGTGTCATTGGATGAACAATTTGTCATTTTCGTCCACCCTAGGCTAATTCTTGTCCAATTAGGGTTTTTAACCAATCTTGTGCATCCAATAGGTGTTTTGTGTCATTGGATGAACAAGTAAGTCATTTTCGTCCTCCCTAGGCTTATTCTTGTCCAATTAGGGTTTTTAACCAATCTTGTGCATCCAATAGGTGTTTTGTGTCATTGGCTGAACATTTAGGTCATTTTCGTCCTCGCTAAACTTAATCTTGTCCAATTAGGGTTTCTAACCAATCTTGTGCATCCAATAGTTGTTTTTGTGTCATTGGATGAACATTTAGGTCATGTTCATCCTCCCTAGGCTTATGCTTGTCCAATTAGAGTTTCTAACCAATCTTGTGCCTCCAATAGGTGTTTTTGTGTCATTGGATGAACAATTTGTCATTTTCGTCCACCCTAGGCTAATTCTTGTCCAATTATGGTTTTTAACCAATCTTGTGCATCCAATAGGTGTTTTGTGTCATTGGATGAACATTTAGGTCATTTTCGTCCTTCCTAAACTTAATCTTGTCCAATTAGGGTTTCTAACCAATCTTGTGCATCCAATAGGTGTTTTTGTGTCATTGGATGAACATTTAGGTCTTTTTCGTCCTACCTAAACTTAATCTTGTCCAATTAGGGTTTCTAAACAATCTTGTGCATCCAATAGGTGTTTTTATGTCATTGGATGAACAATTAGGTCATTTTCGTCCTCCCTAGGCTAATTCTTGTCCAATTAGGGTTTCTAACCAATCTTGTGCATCCAATAGGTGTTTTGTGTCATTGGATGAACAAGTAGGTCATTTTAGTCCTCCTTAGGCTTATTCTTGTCCAATTAGGGTTTTAAACCAATCTTGTGCATCCAATAGGTGTTTTGTGTCATTGGATGAACATTTAGGTGTTTTTCGTCCTCCCTAAACTTAAGCTTGTCCAATTAGGGTTTCTAACCAATCTTTTGCATCCAATAGGTGTTTTTTCTCATTGCATGAACAATTAGGTCATTTTCGTCCTCCCTAGGCTTATTCTTGTCCAATTAGTGCTTCTAACCAATCTTGTGCATCCAATAGGTGTTTTTGTGTCATTGGAAGAATATTTAGGTTATTTTCGTCCTCCCTAGGCTAATTCTTGTCCATTTAGGGTTTCTAACGAATCTTGTGCATCCAATAGGTGTTTTGTGTCATTGGATGAACAAGTAAGTCATTTTCGTCCTCCCTAGGCTTATTCTTGTCCAATTAGGGTTTTTAACCAATCTTGTGCATCCAATAGGTGTTTTGTGTCATTGGCTGAACATTTAGGTCATTTTCGTCCTCGCTAAACTTAATCTTGTGCAATTAGGGTTTCTAACCAATCTTGTGCATCCAATAGTTGTTTTTGTGTCATTGGATGAACATTTAGGTCATTTTCGTCCTCCCTAGGCTTATGCTTGTCCAATTAGGGTTTCTAACCAATCTTGTGCATCCAATAGGTGTTTTTGTGTCATTGGATGAACATTTAGGTCTTTTTCGTCCTCCCTAAACTTAAGCTTGTCCAATTAGGGTTTCTAACCAATCTTTTGCATCCAACAGGTGTTTTTTCTCGTTGCATGAACAATTAGGTCATTTTCGTCCTCCCTAGGCTTATTCTTGTCCAATTAGTGCTTCTAACCAATCTTGTGCATCCAATAGGTGTTTTTGTGTCATTGGAAGAATATTTAGGTCATTTTCGTCCTCCCTAGGCTAATTCTTGTCCAATTAGGGTTTCTAACGAATCTTGTGCATCCAATAGGTGTTTTGTGTCATTGGATGAACAAGTAAGTCATTTTCGTCCTCCCTATGCTTATTCTTGTCCAATTAGGGTTTTTAACCAATCTTGTGCATCCAATAGGTGTTTTGTGTCATTGGCTGAACATTTAGGTCATTTTCGTCCTCGCTAAACTTAATCTTGTGCAATTAGGGTTTCTAACCAATCTTGTGCATCCAATAGTTGTTTTTGTGTCATTGGATGAACATTTAGGTCATTTTCGTCCTCCCTAGGCTTATGCTTGTCCAATTAGGGTTTCTAACCAATCTTGTGCATCCAATAGGTGTTTTTGTGTCATTGGATGAACATTTAGGTCTTTTTCGTCCTCCCTAAACTTAATCTTGTCTAATTACGGTATCTAACCAATCTTGTGTATCCAATAGGTGTTTTTGTGTCATTGGATGAATAATTAGGTCATTTTCGTCCTCCCTAGGCTAATTCTTGTCCAATTAGGGTTGCTAACCAATCTTGTGCATGCAATAGGTGTGTTGTGTCATTGGATGAACAAGTAGGTCATTTTCGTCCTCCCTAGGCTTATTCTTGTCCAATTAGGGTTTTTAACCAATCTTGTGCATCCAATAGGTGTTTTGTGTCATTGGATAAACAAGTAGGTCATTTTAGTCCTCCCTAGGCTTATTCTTGTCCATTTAGGGTTTTAAACCAATCTTGTGCATCCAATAGGTGTTTTGTGTCATTGGATGAACATTTAGGTCTTTTTCGTCCTCCCTAAACTTAATATTTTCCAATTAGGGTTTCTAACCAATCTTATGCATCCAATAGGTGTTTTTGTGTCATTGGAAGAATATTTAGGTCATAATCGTCCTCCCTACACTTAATCTTGTCCAATTAGGGTTTTTAACCAATCTTGTGCATCCAATAGGTGTTTTGTGTCATTGGATGAACAATTAGGTCATTTTCGTCCTCCCTAGGCTTATTCTTGTCCAATTAGGGTTTTTAACCAATCTTGTGCATCCAATAGGTGTTTTTGTGTCATTGGAAGAATATTTAGGTCATAATCGTCCTCCCTACACTTAATCTTGTCCAATTAGGGTTTTTAACCAATCTTGTGCATCCAATAGGTGTTTTGTGTCATTGGATGAACAATTAGGTCATTTTCGTCCTCCCTAGGCTTATTCTTGTCCAATTAGGGTTTTTAACCAATCTTGTGCATCCAATAGGTGTTTTGTGTCATTGGATGAACAATTAGGTCATTTTCGTCCTCCCTAGGCTTATACTTGTCAAATTAGGGTTTCTAACCAATCTTGTGCGTCTAACAGGTGTTTTTGTGTCATTGGAAGAATATTTAGGTCATAATCGTCCTCCCTACACTTAATCTTGTCCAATTAGGGTTTTTAACCAATCTTGTGCATCCAATAGGTGTTTTGTGTCATTGGATGAACATTTAGGTCATTTTTGTCCTTCCTAAACTTAATCTTATCCAATTAGGGTTTCTAACTAATCCTGTGCATCCAATAGGTGTTTTTGTGTCATTGGATGAACAATTAGGTGATTTTCGTCCTCCCTAGGCTAATTCTTGTCCAATTAGGGTTTCTAACCAATCTTGTGCATCCAATAGGTGTTTTGTGTCATTGGATAAACAAGTAGGTCATTTTCGTCCTCCCTAGGCTTATTCTTGTCCAATTAGGGTTTTAAACCAATCTTGTGCATCCAATAGGTGTTTTTAGACATTGGATGAACATTTAGGTCATTTTCGTCCTCGCTAAACTTAATCTTGTCGAATTAGGGTTTCTAACCAATCTTGTGCATCCAATAGGTGTTTTTGTGTCATTGGATGAACATTTAAGTCATTTTCGTCCTCCCTAGGCTTATGGTTGTCCAATTAGGGTTTCTAACCAATCTTGTGCATCCAATAGGTGTTTTGGTGTCATTGGATGAACAATTAGGTCATTTTCGTCCTTCCTAAACTTAATCTTGTCCAATTAGGGTTTCTAACCAATCTTGTTCATCCAATAGGTATGTTGTGTCATTGGAAGAACAATTAGGTGATTTTTGTCCTCCCTAAACTAATTCTTGTCCAATTAGTGCTTCTAACCAATCTTGTGCATCCAATAGGTGTTTTTGTGTCATTGGAAGAATATGTAGGTCATTTTCGTCCTCCCTAGGCTAATTCTTGTCAAATTAGGGTTTCTAACCAATCTTGTGCATCCAATAGTTGTTTTTGTGTCATTGGATGAACATTTAGGTCATTTTCGTCCTCCCTAGGCTTATGCTTGTCCAATTAGGGTTTCTAACCAATCTTGTGCATCCAATAGGTGTCTTTGTGTCATTGGATGAACAATTTCTCATTTTCGTCCACCCTAGGCTAATTCTTGTCCAATTAGGGTTTTTAACCAATCTTGTGCATCCAATAGGTGTTTTGTGTCATTGGATGAACAATTAGGTCATTTTCGTCCTCCCTAGGCTTATACTTGTCAAATTAGGGTTTCTAACCAATCTTGTGCGTCTAACAGGTGTTTTTGTGTCATTGGAAGAATATTTAGGTCATAATCGTCCTCCCTACACTTAATCTTGTCCAATTAGGGTTTTTAACCAATCTTGTGCATCCAATAGGTGTTTTGTGTCATTGGATGAACATTTAGGTCATTTTCGTCCTTCCTAAACTTAATCTTATCCAATTAGGGTTTCTAACTAATCCTGTGCATCCAATAGGTGTTTTTGTGTCATTGGATGAACAATTAGGTGATTTTCGTCCTCCCTAGGCTAATTCTTGTCCAATTAGGGTTTCTAACCAATCTTGTGCATCCAATAGGTGTTTTGTGTCATTGGATGAACAATTAGGTCATTTTCGTCCTCCCTAGGCTTATACTTGTCAAATTAGGGTTTCTAACCAATCTTGTGCGTCTAACAGGTGTTTTTGTGTCATTGGAAGAATATTTAGGTCATAATCGTCCTCCCTACACTTAATCTTGTCCAATTAGGGTTTTTAACCAATCTTGTGCATCCAATAGGTGTTTTGTGTCATTGGATGAACATTTAGGTCATTTTCGTCCTTCCTAAACTTAATCTTGTCCAATTTGGGTTTCTAACCAATCTTGTGCATCCAATAGGTGTTTTTGTGTCTTTGGAAGAACAATTAGGTGATTTTCGTCCTCCCTAGGCTTATTCTTGTCCAATTAGGGTGTTTAACCAATCTTGTGCATCCAATAGGTGTTTTGTGTCATTGGATGAACAATTAGGTCATTTTCGTCCTCCCTAGGCTTATACTTGTCAAATTAGGGTTTCTAACCAATCTTGTGCGTCCAATAGGTGTTTTTGTGTCATTGGATGAACAAGTAGGTCATTTTCGTCCTCCCTAGGCTTATTCTTGTCCAATTAGTGCTTCTAACCAATCTTGTACATCCAATAGGTGTTTTGTGTCATTGGATGAACATTTAGGTCATTTTCGTCCTTCCTAAACTTAATCTTGTCCAATTAGGGTTTCTAACCAATCTTGTGCATCCAATAGGTGTTTTTGTGTCTTTGGAAGAACAATTAGGTGATTTTCGTCCTCCCTAGGCTTATTCTTGTCCAATTAGGGTGTTTAACCAATCTTGTGCATCCAATAGGTGTTTTGTGTCATTGGATGAACAATTAGGTCATTTTCGTCCTCCCTAGGCTTATACTTGTCAAATTATGGTTTCTAACCAATCTTGTGCGTCCAATAGCTGTTTTTGTGTCATTGGAAGAATATTTAGGTCATAATCGTCCTCCCTACACTTAATCTTGTCCAATTAGGGTTTTTAACCAATCTTGTGCATCCAATAGGTGTTTTGTGTCATTGGATGAACATTTAGGTCATTTTCGTCCTTCCTAAACTTAATCTTGTCCAATTAGGGTTTCTAACCAATCTTGTGCATCCAATAGGTGTTTTTGTGTCATTGGAAGAGCAATTAGGTGATTTTCGTCCTCCCTAAACTTAATCTTGTCCAATTAGGGTTTCTAACCAATCTTGTGCATCCAATAGGTGTTTTTGTGTCATTGGATGAACATTTAGGTCATTTTCGTCGTCCCTCGGCTTATGCTTGTCCAATTAGGGTTTCTAACCAATCTTGTGCATCCAATAGCTGTTTTTGTGTCATTGGATGAACAATTTGTCATTTTCGTCCACCCTAGGCTAATTCTTGTCCAATTAGGGTTTTTAACCAATCTTGTGCATCCAATAGGTGTTTTGTGTCATTGGATGAACAATTAGGTCATTTTCGTCCTCCCTAGGCTTATACTTGTCAAATTAGGGTTTCTAACCAATCTTGTGCGTCTAACAGGTGTTTTTGTGTCATTGGAAGAATATTTAGGTCATAATCGTCCTCCCTACACTTAATCTTGTCCAATTAGGGTTTTTAACCAATCTTGTGCATCCAATAGGTGTTTTGTGTCATTGGATGAACATTTAGGTCATTTTCGTCCTTCCTAAACTTAATCTTATCCAATTAGGGTTTCTAACTAATCCTGTGCATCCAATAGGTGTTTTTGTGTCATTGGATGAACAATTAGGTGATTTTCGTCCTCCCTAGGCTAATTCTTGTCCAATTAGGGTTTCTAACCAATCTTGTGCATCCAATAGGTGTTTTGTGTCATTGGATAAACAAGTAGGTCATTTTCGTCCTCCCTAGGCTTATTCTTGTCCAATTAGGGTTTTAAACCAATCTTGTGCATCCAATAGGTGTTTTTAGACATTGGATGAAGATTTAGGTCATTTTCGTCCTCGCTAAACTTAATCTTGTCGAATTAGGGTTTCTAACCAATCTTGTGCATCCAATAGGTGTTTTTGTGTCATTGGATGAACATTTAAGTCATTTTCGTCCTCCCTAGGCTTATGGTTGTCCAATTAGGGTTTCTAACCAATCTTGTGCATCCAATAGGTGTTTTGGTGTCATTGGATGAACAATTAGGTCATTTTCGTCCTTCCTAAACTTAATCTTGTCCAATTAGGGTTTCTAACCAATCTTGTTCATCCAATAGGTATGTTGTGTCATTGGAAGAACAATTAGGTGATTTTTGTCCTCCCTAAACTAATTCTTGTCCAATTAGTGCTTCTAACAAATCTTGTGCATCCAATAGGTGTTTTTGTGTCATTGGAAGAATATGTAGGTTATTTTCGTTATCCCTAGGCTAATTCTTGTCAAATTAGGGTTTCTAACCAATCTTGTGCATCCAATAGTTGTTTTTGTGTCATTGGATGAACATTTAGGTCATTATCGTCCTCCCTAGGCTTATGCTTGTCCAATTAGGGTTTCTAACCAATCTTGTGCATCCAATAGGTGTCTTTGTGTCATTGGATGAACAATTTCTCATTTTCGTCCACCCTAGGCTAATTCTTGTCCAATTAGGGTTTTTAACCAATCTTGTGCATCCAATAGGTGTTTTGTGTCATTGGATGAACAAGTAGGTCATTTTAGTCCTCCCTAGGCTTATTCTTGTCCAATTAGGGTTTTAAACCAATCTTGTGCATCCAATAGGTGTTTTGTGTCATTGGATGAACATTTAGGTCTTTTTCGTCCTCCCTAAACTTAAGCTTGTCCAATTAGGGTTTCTAACCAATCTTTTGCATCCAATAGGTGTTTTTTCTCATTGCATGAACAATTAGGTCATTTTCGTCCTCCCTAGGCTTATTCTTGTCCAATTAGTGCTTCTAACCAATCTTGTGCATCCAATAGGTGTTTTGTGTCATTGGAAGAATATTTAGGTCATTTTCGTCCTCCCTAGGCTAATTCTTGTCCAATTAGGGTTTCTAACGAATCTTGTGCATCCAATAGGCGTTTTGTGTCATTGGATGAACAAGTAAGTCATTTTCGTCCTCCCTAGGCTTATTCTTGTCCAATTAGGGTTTTTAACCAATCTTGTGCATCCAATAGGTGTTTTGTGTCATTGGCTGAACATTTAGGTCATTTTCGTCCTCGCTAAACTTAATCTTGTCCAATTAGGGTTTCTAACCAATCTTTTGCATCCAATATGTGTTTTTTCTCATTGCATAAACAATTAGGTCATTTTCGTCCTCCCTAGGCTTATTCTTGTCCAATTAGTGCTTCTAACCAATCTTGTGCATCCAATAGGTGTTTTTGTGTCATTGGAAGAATATTTAGGTCATTTTCGTCCTCCCTAGGCTAATTCTTGTCCAATTAGGGTTTCTAACCAATCTTGTGCATCCAATAGGTGTTTTGTGTCATTGGATGAACAAGTAGGTCATTTTAGTCCTCCCTAGGCTTATTCTTGTCCAATTAGGGTTTTAAACCAATCTTGTGCATCCAATAGGTGTTTTTGTGTCATTGGATGAACAATTTGTCATTTTCGTCCACCCTAGGCTAATTCTTGTCCAATTTGGGTTTTTAACCAATCTTGTGCATCCAATAGGTGTTTTCTGTCATTGGATGAACAATTAGGTCATTTTCGTCCTTCCTAAACTTAATCTTGTCCAATTAGGGTTTCTAACCAATCTTGTGCATCCAATAGGTGTTTTTGTGTCATTGGATGAACATTTAGGTCTTTTTCGTCCTCCCTAAACTTAATCTTGTCAAATTAGGGTTTCTAAACAATCTTGTGCATCCAATAGGTGTTTTTATGTCATTGGATGAACATTTAGGTCATTTTCGTCCTTCCTAAACTTAATCTTGTCCAATTAGGGTTTCTAACCAATCTTGTGCATCCAATAGGTATTTTGTGTCATTGGAAGAACAATTAGGTGATTTTTGTCCTCCCTAAGCTAATTCTTGTCCAATTAGTGCTTCTAACCAATCTTGTGCATCCAATAGTTGTTTTTGTGTCATTGGATGAACATTTAGGTCATTTTCGTCCTCCCTAGGCTTATGCTTGTCCAATTAGGGTTTCTAACCAATCTTGTGCATCCAATAGGTGTTTTTGTGTCATTGGATGAACAATTTGTCATTTTCGTCCACCCTAGGCTAATTCTTGTCCAATTAGGGTTTTTAACCAATCTTGTGCATCCAATAGGTGTTTTCTGTCATTGGATGAACAATTAGGTCATTTTCGTCCTTCCTAAACTTAATCTTATCCAATTAGGGTTTCTAACCAATCTTGTGCATCCAATAGGTGTTTTTGTGTCATTGGATGAACATTTAGGTCTTTTTCGTCCTCCCTAAACTTAATCTTGTCCAATTAGGGTTTCTAAACAATCTTGTGCATCCAATAGGTGTTTTTATGTCATTGGATGAACATTTAGGTCATTTTCGTCCTTCCTAAACTTATTCTTGTCCAATTAGGGTTTCTAACCAATCTTGTGCATCCAATAGGTATTTTGTGTCATTGGAAGAACAATTAGGTGATTTTTGTCCTCCCTAAGCTAATTCTTGTCCAATTAGTGCTTCTAACCAATCTTGTGCATCCAATAGGTGTTTTTGTGTCATTGGAAGAATATTTAGGTCATTTTTGTCCTCCCTAGGCTAATTCTTGTCCAATTAGGGTTTCTAACCAATCTTGTGCATCCAATAGGTGTTTTTGTGTCATTGGATGAACATTTAGGTCTTTTTCGTCCTCCCTAAACTTAATCTTGTCCAATTAGGGTTTCTAAACAATCTTGTGCATCCAATAGGTGTTTTTATGTCATTGGATGAACATTTAGGTCATTTTCGTCCTTCCTAAACTTAATCTTGTCCAATTAGGGTTTCTAACCAATCTTGTGCATCCAATAGGTATTTTGTGTCATTGGAAGAACAATTAGGTGATTTTTGTCCTCCCTAAGCTAATTCTTGTCCAATTAGTGCTTCTAACCAATCTTGTGCATCCAATAGGTGTTTTTGTGTCATTGGAAGAACAATTAGGTGATTTTCGTCCTCCCTAAACTTAATCTTGTCCAATTAGGGTTTCTAACCAATCTTGTGCATCCAATAGGTGTTTTTGTGTCATTGGATGAACATTTAGGTCATTTTCGTCGTCCCTCGGCTTATGCTTGTCCAATTAGGGTTTCTAACCAATCTTGTGCATCCAATAGCTGTTTTTGTGTCATTGGATGAACAATTTGTCATTTTCGTCCACCCTAGGCTAATTCTTGTCCAATTAGGGTTTTTAACCAATCTTGTGCATCCAATAGGTGTTTTGTGTCATTGGATGAACAATTAGGTCATTTTCGTCCTCCCTAGGCTTATACTTGTCAAATTAGGGTTTCTAACCAATCTTGTGCGTCTAACAGGTGTTTTTGTGTCATTGGAAGAATATTTAGGTCATAATCGTCCTCCCTACACTTAATCTTGTCCAATTAGTGCTTCTAACCAATCTTGTGCATCCAATAGGTGTTTTTGTGTCATTGGATGAACATTTAGGTCATTTTCGTCCTTCCTAAACTTAATCTTGTCCAATTAGGGTTTCTAACCAATCTTGTGCATCCAATAGGTGTTTTTGTGTCATTGGATGAACATTTAGGTCTTTTTCGTCCTACCTAAACTTAATCTTGTCCAATTAGGGTTTCTAAACAATCTTGTGCATCCAATAGGTGTTTTTATGTCATTGGATGAACAATTAGGTCATTTTCGTCCTCCCTAGGCTAATTCTTGTCCAATTAGGGTTTCTAACCAATCTTGTGCATCCAATAGGTGTTTTGTGTCATTGGATGAACAAGTAGGTCATTTTAGTCCTCCTTAGGCTTATTCTTGTCCAATTAGGGTTTTAAACCAATCTTGTGCATCCAATAGGTGTTTTGTGTCATTGGATGAACATTTAGGTGTTTTTCGTCCTCCCTAAACTTAAGCTTGTCCAATTAGGGTTTCTAACCAATCTTTTGCATCCAATAGGTGTTTTTTCTCATTGCATGAACAATTAGGTCATTTTCGTCCTCCCTAGGCTTATTCTTGTCCAATTAGTGCTTCTAACCAATCTTGTGCATCCAATAGGTGTTTTTGTGTCATTGGAAGAATATTTAGGTTATTTTCGTCCTCCCTAGGCTAATTCTTGTCCATTTAGGGTTTCTAACGAATCTTGTGCATCCAATAGGTGTTTTGTGTCATTGGATGAACAAGTAAGTCATTTTCGTCCTCCCTAGGCTTATTCTTGTCCAATTAGGGTTTTTAACCAATCTTGTGCATCCAATAGGTGTTTTGTGTCATTGGCTGAACATTTAGGTCATTTTCGTCCTCGCTAAACTTAATCTTGTCCAATTAGGGTTTCTAACCAATCTTGTGCATCCAATAGTTGTTTTTGTGTCATTGGATGAACATTTAGGTCATTTTCGTCCTCCCTAGGCTTATGCTTGTCCAATTAGGGTTTTTAACCAATCTTGTGCATCCAATAGGTGTTTTGTGTCATTGGATGAACATTTAGGTCATTTTCGTCCTTCCTAAACTTAATCTTGTCCAATTAGGGTTTCTAACCAATCTTGTGCATCCAATAGGTGTTTTTGTGTCATTGGATGAACATTTAGGTCTTTTTCGTCCTCCCTAAACTTAATCTTGTCCAATTAGGGTTTCTAAACAATCTTGTGCATCCAATAGGTGTTTTTATGTCATTGGATGAACATTTAGGTCTTTTTCGTCCTACCTAAACTTAATCTTGTCCAATTAGGGTTTCTAAACAATCTTGTGCATCCAATAGGTGTTTTTATGTCATTGGATGAACAATTAGGTCATTTTCGTCCTCCCTAGGCTAATTCTTGTCCAATTAGGGTTTCTAACCAATCTTGTGCATCCAATAGGTGTTTTGTGTCATTGGATGAACAAGTAGGTCATTTTAGTCCTCCCTAGGCTTATTCTTGTCCAATTAGGGTTTTAAACCAATCTTG
>JBBPBS010000495.1:3489-53446 GCA_037974835.1 Cicer judaicum | reverse complement strand
TGCATCCAATAGGTGTGTTTGTGTCATTGGATTAACATTTAGGTCATTTTCGTCCTTCCTACACTTAATCGTTTCCAATTAGGGTTTTTAACCAATCTTGTGCATCCCATAGCTGTGTTTTTGTCATTGGAGTTACATTTAGGTTATTTTCGTCCTCCCTACGATTATTCTTGTCCAAATAGGGTTTTTAACAAATCTTGTGCATCCAATAGGTGTGTTAGTGTCATTGGATGAACATTTGGGTAATTTTCGTCTTCCCAAGTCTTAATCTTGTCCAATTAGGGTTTTTAACCAATCTTGTGCATCCAATAGGTGTGTTTGTGTCATTGGATTAAAATTTAGGTCATTTTCGTCCTCCCTAGGCTAATTGTTGTCCAATTAGGGTTTTTAACCAATCTTGTGCATCCAATAGGTGTGTTTGTGTCATTGGATGAAGATTTATGTCATTTTCGTCCTCCCAAGTCTTAATCTTGTCCAATTAGGGTTTTTAACAAATCTTGTGCATCCAATACGTGTTTTTGTGTCATTGGAGGAACATTTAGGTCATGTTAGTCCTCCCTACAATTAATCTTGTCCAATTAGGGGTTTTAATAAATATTTTGCATCCAATAGGTGTGTTTGTGTCATTGGATGAACATTTAGGTCATTTTCGTCCTCCCAAGTCTTAATCTTGTCGAATTAGGGTTTTTAATAAATGTTTTGCATCCAATAGGTGTGTTTGTGTCATTGGAGGAACATTTAGGCCATGTTCGTCCTCACTAGGCCTATTCTTGTCCAATTAGGGATTTTAACCTATCTTGTGCATCCAATAGGTGTGTTTGTGTCATTGGATGAACATTTAGGTCATTTTCGTCGTCCCTACAATTAATCTTGTCCAATTAGGGATTTTAACAAATCTTTTGCATCCAATAGGTGTGTTTGTGTCATTGGATGAACATTTAGGTCATTTTCGTTCTCACTAGGCCTATTGTTGTCCAATTAGGGTTTTTAACCAATCTTGTGCATCTAATATGTGTGTTTGTGTCATTGGATGAACATTTAGGTCATTTTCGACCTCCCTACACTTAACATTCTCCAAATAGGATTTTTAACCAATATTATGCATCCAATAGGTGTGTTTGCGTCATTGGATTAACATTTAGGTCATTTTCGTCCTTCCTACACTTAATCTTTTCCAATTAGGGTTTTTAACCAATCTTGTGCATCCCATAGGTGTGTTTTTGTCATTAGAGTTACATTTAGGTTAGTTTCGTCCTCCCTACGATTATTCTTGTCCAATTAGGGTTTTTAACAAATCTTGTATATCCAATAGGTGTGTTAGTGTCATTGGATGAACATTTGGGTAATTTTCGTCTTCCCAAGTCTTAATCTTGTCCAATTAGGGTTTTTAACCAATCTTGTGCATCCAATAGGTGTGTTAGTGTCATTGGATGAACATTTGGGTAATTTTCGTCTTCCCAAGTCTTAATCTTGTCCAATTAGGGTTTTTAACCAATCTTGTGCATCCAATAGGTGTGTTTGTGTCATTGGATTAAAATTTAGGTCATTTTCGTCCTCCCTAGGCTAATTCTTGTCCAATTAGGGTTTTTAACCAATCTTGTGCATCCAATAGGTGTGTTTGTGTCATTGGATGAAGATTTATGTCATTTTCGTCCTCCCAAGTCTTAATCTTGTCCAATTAGGGTTTTTAACAAATCTTGTGCATCCAATACGTGTTTTTGTGTCATTGGAGGAACATTTAGGTCATTTTCGTCCTACCTACAATTAATCTTGTCCAATTAGGGGTTTTAATAAATATTTTGCATCCAATAGGTGTGTTTGTGTCATTGGATGAACATTTAGGTCATTTTTGTCCTCCCAAGTCTTAATCTTGTCCAATTAGGGTTTTTAATAAATGTTTTGCATCGAATAGGTGTGTTTGTGTCATTGGAGGAACATTTAGGCCATGTTCGTCCTCACTAGGCCTATTCTTGTCCAATTAGGGATTTTAACCTATCTTGTGCATCCAATAGCTGTGTTTGTGTCATTGGATGAATATTTAGGTCATTTTCGTCGTCCCTACAATTAATCTTGTCCAATTAGGGATTTTAACAAATCTTTTGCATCCAATAGGTGTGTTTGTGTCATTGGATGAACATTTAGGTCATTTTCGTCCTTCCTACACTTAATCTTTTCCAATTAGGGTTTTTAACCAATCTTGTGCATCCCATAGCTGTGTTTGTGTCATTGGAGTTACATTTAGGTTATTTTCGTTCTCCCTACGATTATTCTTGTCCAATTAGGGTTTTTAACAAATCTTGTGCATCCAATAGGTGTGTTTGTGTCATTGGATTAACATTTATGTAATTTTCGTCTTCCCAAGTCTTAATCTTGTCCAATTAGGGTTTTTAAGCAATCTTGTGCATCCAATAGGTGTGTTTGTGTCATTGGATTAAAATTTAGGTCATTTTCGTCCTCCCTAGGCTAATTCTTGTCCAATTAGGGTTTTTAACCAATCTTGTGCATCCAATAGGTGTGTTTGTGTCATTGGATGAACATTTACGTCATTTTCGTCGTCCCTACAATTAATCTTGTCCAATTAGGGATTTTAACAAATCTTTTGCATCCAATAGGTGTGTTTGTGTCATTGGATGAACATTTAGGTCATTTTCGTTCTCACTAGTCCTATTCTTGTCCAATTAGGATTTTTAACCAATCTTGTGCATCTAATATGTGTGTTTGTGTCATTGGATGAACATTTAGGTCATTTTCGACCTCCCTACACTTAACATTCTCCAATTAGGGTTTTTAACCAATATTATGCATCCAATAGGTGTGTTTGTGTCGTTGGATGAACATTTAGGTCATTTTCGTCCTCCCAAGTCTTAATCTTGTCCAATTAGGGTTTTTAATAAATATTTTGCATCCAATTGGTGTGTTTGTGTCATTGGAGGAACATTTAGGCCATGTTCGTCCTCACTAGGCCTATTCTTGTCCAATTAGGGATTTTAACCTATCTTGTGCATCCAATAGGTGTGTTTGTGTCATTGGATGAATATTTAGGTCATTTTCGTCGTCCCTACAATTAATCTTGTCCAATTAGGGATTTTAACAAATCTTTTGCATCCCATAGGTGTGTTTGTGTCATTGGATGAACATTTAGGTCATTTTCGTCCTTCCTACACTTAATCTTTTCCAATTAGGGTTTTTAACCAATCTTGTGCATCCCATAGCTGTGTTTGTGTCATTGGAGTTACATTTAGGTTATTTTCGTTCTCCCTACGATTATTCTTGTCCAATTAGGGTTTTTAACAATTCTTGTGCATCCAATAGGTGTGTTTGTGTCATTGGATTAACATTTATGTAATTTTCGTCTTCCCAAGTCTTAATCTTGTCCAATTAGGGTTTTTAACCAATCTTGTGCATCCAATAGGTGTGTTTGTGTCATTGGATTAAAATTTAGGTCATTTTCGTCCTCCCTAGGCTAATTCTTGTCCAATTAGGGTTTTTAACCAATCTTGTGCATCCAATAGGTGTGTTTGTGTCATTGGATGAACATTTACGTCATTTTCTTCGTCCCTACAATTAATCTTGTCCAATTAGGGATTTTAACAAATCTTTTGCATCCAATAGGTGTGTTTGTGTCATTGGATGAACATTTAGGTCATTTTCGTTCTCACTAGTCCTATTCTTGTCCAATTAGGATTTTTAACCAATCTTGTGCATCTAATATGTGTGTTTGTGTCATTGGATGAACATTTAGGTCATTTTCGACCTCCCTACACTTAACATTCTCCAATTAGGGTTTTTAACCAATATTATGCATCCAATAGGTGTGTTTGTGTCATTGGATGAACATTTAGGTCATTTTCGTCCTCCCAAGTCTTAATCTTGTCCAATTAGGCTTTTTAATAAATATTTTGCATCCAATTGGTGTGTTTGTGTCATTGGAGGAACATTTAGGCCATGTTCGTCCTCACTAGGCCTATTCTTGTCCAATTAGGGATTTTAACCTATCTTGTGCATCCAATAGGTGTGTTTGTGTCATTGGATGAATATTTAGGTCATTTTCGTCGTCCCTACAATTAATCTTGTCCAATTAGGGATTTTAACAAATCTTTTGCATCCAATAGGTGTGTTTGTGTCATTGGATGAACAATTAGGTCATTTTCGTTCTCACTAGGCCTATTCTTGTCCAATTAGGGATTTTAACCAATCTTGTGCATCTAATATGTGTGTTTGTGTCATTGGATGAACATTTAGGTCATTTTCGACCTCCCTACGCTTAACATTCTCCAACTAGGGTTTTTAACCAATATTATGCATCCAATAGGTGTGTTTGCGTCATTGGATTAACATTTAGGTCATTTTCGTCCTTCCTACACTTAATCTTTTCCAATTAGGGTTTTTAACCAATCTTGTGCATCCCATAGCTGTGTTTTTGTCATTGGAGTTACATTTAGGTTATTTTCGTCCTCCCTACGATTATTCTTGTCCAATTAGGGTTTTTAACAAATCTTGTGCATCCAATAGGTGTGTTAGTGTCATTGGATGAACATTTGGGTAATTTTCGTCTTCCCAAGTCTTAATCTTGTCCAATTAGGGTTTTTAACCAATCTTGTGCATCCAATAGGTGTGTTAGTGTCATTGGATGAACATTTGGGTAATTTTCGTCTTCCCAAGTCTTAATCTTGTCCAATTAGGGTTTTTAACCAATCTTGTGCATCCAATAGGTGTGTTTGTGTCATTGGATTAAAATTTAGGTCATTTTCGTCCTCCCTAGGCTAATTCTTGTCCAATTAGGGTTTTTAACCAATCTTGTGCATCCAATTGGTGTGTTTGTGTCATTGGATGAAGATTTATGTCATTTTCGTCCTCCCAAGTCTTAATCTTGTCCAATTAGGGTTTTTAACAAATCTTGTGCATCCAATACGTGTTTTTGTGTCATTGGAGGAACATTTAGGTCATTTTCGTCCTCCCTACAATTAATCTTGTCCAATTAGGGGTTTTAATAAATATTTTGCATCCAATAGGTGTGTTTGCGTCATTGGATTAACATTTAGGTCATTTTCGTCCTTCCTACACTTAATCTTTTCCAATTAGGGTTTTTAACCAATCTTGTGCATCCCATAGCTGTGTTTTTGTCATTGGAGTTACATTTAGGTTATTTTCGTCCTCCCTACGATTATTCTTGTCCAATTAGGGTTTTTAACAAATCTTGTGCATCCAATAGGTGTGTTAGTGTCATTGGATGAACATTTGGATAATTTTCGTCTTCCCAAGTCTTAATCTTGTCCAATTAGGGTTTTTAACCAATCTTGTGCATCCAATAGGTGTGTTTGTGTCATTGGATTAAAATTTAGGTCATTTTCGTCCTCCCTAGGCTAATTCTTGTCCAATTAGGGTTTTTAACCAATCTTGTGCATCCAATAGGTGTGTTTGTGTCATTGGATGAAGATTTATGTCATTTTCGTCCTCCCAAGTCTTAATCTTGTCCAATTAGGGTTTTTAACAAATCTTGTGCATCCAATACGTGTTTTTGTGTCATTGGAGGAACATTTAGGTCATTTTCGTCCTACCTACAATTAATCTTGTCCAATTAGGGGTTTTAATAAATATTTTGCATCCAATAGGTGTGTTTGTGTCATTGGATGAACATTTAGGTCATTTTTGTCCTCCCAAGTCTTAATCTTGTCCAATTAGGGTTTTTAATAAATGTTTTGCATCGAATAGGTGTGTTTGTGTCATTGGAGGAACATTTAGGCCATGTTCGTCCTCACTAGGCCTATTCTTGTCCAATTAGGGATTTTAACCTATCTTGTGCATCCAATAGCTGTGTTTGTGTCATTGGATGAATATTTAGGTCATTTTCGTCGTCCCTACAATTAATCTTGTCCAATTAGGGATTTTAACAAATCTTTTGCATCCAATAGGTGTGTTTGTGTCATTGGATGAACATTTAGGTCATTTTCGTCCTTCCTACACTTAATCTTTTCCAATTAGGGTTTTTAACCAATCTTGTGCATCCCATAGCTGTGTTTGTGTCATTGGAGTTACATTTAGGTTATTTTCGTTCTCCCTACGATTATTCTTGTCCAATTAGGGTTTTTAACAAATCTTGTGCATCCAATAGGTGTGTTTGTGTCATTGGATTAACATTTATGTAATTTTCGTCTTCCCAAGTCTTAATCTTGTCCAATTAGGGTTTTTAAGCAATCTTGTGCATCCAATAGGTGTGTTTGTGTCATTGGATTAAAATTTAGGTCATTTTCGTCCTCCCTAGGCTAATTCTTGTCCAATTAGGGTTTTTAACCAATCTTGTGCATCCAATAGGTGTGTTTGTGTCATTGGATGAACATTTACGTCATTTTCGTCGTCCCTACAATTAATCTTGTCCAATTAGGGATTTTAACAAATCTTTTGCATCCAATAGGTGTGTTTGTGTCATTGGATGAACATTTAGGTCATTTTCGTTCTCACTAGTCCTATTCTTGTCCAATTAGGATTTTTAACCAATCTTGTGCATCTAATATGTGTGTTTGTGTCATTGGATGAACATTTAGGTCATTTTCGACCTCCCTACACTTAACATTCTCCAATTAGGGTTTTTAACCAATATTATGCATCCAATAGGTGTGTTTGTGTCGTTGGATGAACATTTAGGTCATTTTCGTCCTCCCAAGTCTTAATCTTGTCCAATTAGGGTTTTTAATAAATATTTTGCATCCAATTGGTGTGTTTGTGTCATTGGAGGAACATTTAGGCCATGTTCGTCCTCACTAGGCCTATTCTTGTCCAATTAGGGATTTTAACCTATCTTGTGCATCCAATAGGTGTGTTTGTGTCATTGGATGAATATTTAGGTCATTTTCGTCGTCCCTACAATTAATCTTGTCCAATTAGGGATTTTAACAAATCTTTTGCATCCCATAGGTGTGTTTGTGTCATTGGATGAACATTTAGGTCATTTTCGTCCTTCCTACACTTAATCTTTTCCAATTAGGGTTTTTAACCAATCTTGTGCATCCCATAGCTGTGTTTGTGTCATTGGAGTTACATTTAGGTTATTTTCGTTCTCCCTACGATTATTCTTGTCCAATTAGGGTTTTTAACAATTCTTGTGCATCCAATAGGTGTGTTTGTGTCATTGGATTAACATTTATGTAATTTTCGTCTTCCCAAGTCTTAATCTTGTCCAATTAGGGTTTTTAACCAATCTTGTGCATCCAATAGGTGTGTTTGTGTCATTGGATTAAAATTTAGGTCATTTTCGTCCTCCCTAGGCTAATTCTTGTCCAATTAGGGTTTTTAACCAATCTTGTGCATCCAATAGGTGTGTTTGTGTCATTGGATGAACATTTACGTCATTTTCGTCGTCCCTACACTTAATCTTGTCCAATTAGGGATTTTAACAAATCTTTTGCATCCAATAGGTGTGTTTGTGTCATTGGATGAACATTTAGGTCATTTTCGTTCTCACTAGTCCTATTCTTGTCCAATTAGGATTTTTAACCAATCTTGTGCATCTAATATGTGTGTTTGTGTCATTGGATGAACATTTAGGTCATTTTCGACCTCCCTACACTTAACATTCTCCAATTAGGGTTTTTAACCAATATTATGCATCCAATAGGTGTGTTTGCGTCATTGGATTAACATTTAGGTCATTTTCGTCCTTCCTACACTTAATCTTTTCCAATTAGGGTTTTTAAACAATCTTGTGCATCCCATAGCTGTGTTTTTGTCATTGGAGTTACATTTAGGTTATTTTCGTCCTCCCTACGATTATTCTTGTCCAATTAGGGTTTTTAACAAATCTTGTGCATCCAATAGGTGTGTTAGTGTCATTGGATGAACATTTGGGTAATTTTCGTCTTCCCAAGTCTTAATCTTGTCCAATTAGGGTTTTTAACCAATCTTGTGCATCCAATAGGTGTGTTTGTGTCATTGGATTAACATTTAGGTCATTTTCGTCCTCCCTAGGCTAATTCTTGTCCAATTAGGGTTTTTAACCAATCTTGTGCATCCAATAGGTGTGTTTGTGTCATTGGATGAAGATTTATGTCATTTTCGTCCTCCCAAGTCTTAATCTTGTCCAATTAGGGTTTTTAACAAATCTTGTGCATCCAATACGTGTTTTTGTGTCATTGGAGGAACATTTAGGTCATTTTCGTCCTACCTACAATTAATCTTGTCCAATTAGGGGTTTTAATAAATATTTTGCATCCAATAGGTGTGTTTGTGTCATTGGATGAACATTTAGGTCATTTTCGTCCTCCCAAGTCTTAATCTTGTCCAATTAGGGTTTTTAATAAATGTTTTGCATCGAATAGGTGTGTTTGTGTCATTGGAGGAACATTTAGGCCATGTTCGTCCTCACTAGGCCTATTCTTGTCCAATTAGGGATTTTAACCTATCTTGTGCATCCAATAGGTGTGTTTGTGTCATTGGATGAATATTTAGGTCATTTTCGTCGTCCCTACAATTAATCTTGTCCAATTAGGGATTTTAACAAATCTTTTGCATCCAATAGGTGTGTTAGTGTCATTGGATGAACATTTGGGTAATTTTCGTCTTCCCAAGTCTTAATCTTGTCCAATTAGGGTTTTTAACTAATCTTGTGCATCCAATAGGTGTGTTTGTGTCATTGGATTAAAATTTAGGTCATTTTCGTCCTCCCTAGGCTAATTCTTGTCCAATTAGGGTTTTTAACCAATCTTGTGCATCCAATAGGTGTGTTTGTGTCATTGGATGAAGATTTATGTCATTTTCGTCCTCCCAAGTCTTAATCTTGTCCAATTAGGGTTTTTAACAAATCTTGTGCATCCAATACGTGTTTTTGTGTCATTGGAGGAACATTTAGGTCATTTTCGTCCTCCCTACAATTAATCTTGTCCAATTAGGGGTTTTAATAAATATTTTGCATCCAATAGGTGTGTTTGTGTCATTGGATTAAAATTTAGGTTATTTTGGTCCTCCCTAGGCTAATTCTTGTCCAATTAGGGTTTTTAATAAAGCTTTTGCATCCAATAGGTGTGTTTGTGTCATTGGAAGAACATTAAGGCCATGTTCGTCCTCACTAGGCCTATTCTTGTCCAAGTAGTGTTTTTAACCTATCTTTTGCATCCAATAGGTGTTTTTGTGTCATTGGATGAACATTTAGGTCATTTTCGTCCTCCCTACAATTAATCTTGTCCAATTAGGGATTTTAACAAATCTTTTGCATCCAATAGGTGTGTTTGTGTCATTGGATGAACATTTAGGTCATTTTCGTCCTCACTAGGCCAATTGTTGTCCAATTAGGGTTTTTAACCAATCTTGTGCATCTAATAGGTGTGTTTGTGCATTGGATGAACATTTAGGTCATTTTCGACCTCCCTACACTTAATCTTTTCCAATTAGGGTTTTTAACGAATCTTGTGCATCCCATAGCTGTGTTAGTGTCATTGGATGAACATTTGGGTAATTTTCGTCTTCCCAAGTCTTAATCTTGTCCAATTAGGGTTTTTAACCAATCTTGTGCATCCAATAGGTATGTTTGTGTCATTGGATTAAAATTTAGGTCATTTTCGTCCTCCCTAGGCTAATTCTTGTCCAATTAGGGTTTTTAACCAATCTTGTGCATCCAATAGGTGTGTTTGTGTCATTGGATGAAGATTTATGTCATTTTCGTCCTCCCAAGTCTTAATCTTGTCCAATTAGGGTTTTTAACAAATCTTGTGCATCCAATACGTGTTTTTGTGTCATTGGAGGAACATTTAGCTCATTTTCGTCCTCCCTACAATTAATCTTGTCCAATTAGGGGTTTTAATAAATATTTTGCATCCAATAGGTGTGTTTGTGTCATTGGATGAACATTTAGGTCATTTTCGTCCTCCCAAGTCTTAATCTTGTCCAATTAGGGATTTTAATAAATGTTTTGCATCCAATAGGTGTGTTTGTGTCATTGGAGGAACATTTAGGCCATGTTCGTCCTCACTAGGCCTATTCTTGTCCAATTAGGGATTTTAACCTATCTTGTGCATCCAATAGGTGTGTTTGTGTCATTGGATGAATATTTAGGTCATTTTCGTCGTCCCTACAATTAATCTTGTCCAATTAGGGATTTTAACAAATCTTTTGCATCCAATAGGTGTGTTTGTGTCATTGGATGAACATTTAGGTCATTTTCGTCCTTCCTACACTTAATCTTTTCCAATTAGGGTTTTTAACCAATCTTGTGCATCCCATAGCTGTGTTTGTGTCATTGGAGTTACATTTAGGTTATTTTCGTTCTCCCTACGATTATTCTTGTCCAATTAGGGTTTTTAACAAATCTTGTGCATCCAATAGGTGTGTTTGTGTCATTGGATTAACATTTATGTAATTTTCGTCTTCCCTAGTCTTAATCTTGTCCAATTAGGGTTTTTAACCAATCTTGTGCATCCAATAGGTGTGTTTGTGTCATTGGATTAAAATTTAGGTCATTTTCGTCCTCCCTAGGCTAATTCTTGTCCAATTAGGGTTTTTAACCAATCTTGTGCATCCAATAGGTGTGTTTGTGTCATTGGATGAACATTTACGTCATTTTCGTCGTCCCTACAATTAATCTTGTCCAATTAGGGATTTTAACAAATCTTTTGCATCCAATAGGTGTGTTTGTGTCATTGGATGAACATTTAGGTCATTTTCGTTCTCACTAGTCCTATTCTTGTCCAATTAGGATTTTTAACCAATCTTGTGCATCTAATATGTGTGTTTGTGTCATTGGATGAACATTTAGGTCATTTTCGTCCTCCCTACACTTAACATTCTCCAATTAGGGTTTTTAACCAATATTATGCATCCAATAGGTGTGTTTGTGTCATTGGATGAACATTTAGGTCATTTTCGTCCTCCCAAGTCTTAATCTTGTCCAATTAGGGTTTTTAATAAATATTTTGCATCCAATTGGTGTGTTTGTGTCATTGGAGGAACATTTAGGCCATGTTCGTCCTCACTAGGCCTATTCTTGTCCAATTAGGGATTTTAACCTATCTTGTGCATCCAATAGGTGTGTTTGTGTCATTGGATGAATATTTAGGTCATTTTCGTCGTCCCTACAATTAATCTTGTCCAATTAGGGATTTTAACAAATCTTTTGCATCCCATAGGTGTGTTTGTGTCATTGGATGAACATTTAGGTCATTTTCGTCCTTCCTACACTTAATCTTTTCCAATTAGGGTTTTTAACCAATCTTGTGCATCCCATAGCTGTGTTTGTGTCATTGGAGTTACATTTAGGTTATTTTCGTTCTCCCTACGATTATTCTTGTCCAATTAGGGTTTTTAACAATTCTTGTGCATCCAATAGGTGTGTTTGTGTCATTGGATTAACATTTATGTAATTTTCGTCTTCCCTAGTCTTAATCTTGTCCAATTAGGGTTTTTAACCAATCTTGTGCATCCAATAGGTGTGTTTGTGTCATTGGATTAAAATTTAGGTCATTTTCGTCCTCCCTAGGCTAATTCTTGTCCAATTAGGGTTTTTAACCAATCTTGTGCATCCAATAGGTGTGTTTGTGTCATTGGATGAACATTTACGTCATTTTCGTCGTCCCTACAATTAATCTTGTCCAATTAGGGATTTTAACAAATCTTTTGCATCCAATAGGTGTGTTTGTGTCATTGGATGAACATTTAGGTCATTTTCGTTCTCACTAGTCCTATTCTTGTCCAATTAGGATTTTTAACCAATCTTGTGCATCTAATATGTGTGTTTGTGTCATTGGATGAACATTTAGGTCATTTTCGACCTCCCTACACTTAACATTCTCCAATTAGGGTTTTTAACCAATATTATGCATCCAATAGGTGTGTTTGTCTCATTGGATGAACATTTAGGTCATTTTCGTCGTCCCTACAATTAATCTTGTCCAATTAGGGATTTTAACAAATCTTTTGCATCCAATAGGTGTGTTTGTGTCATTGGATGAACATTTAGGTCATTTTCGTTCTCACTAGTCCTATTCTTGTCCAATTAGGATTTTTAACCAATCTTGTGCATCTAATATGTGTGTTTGTGTCATTGGATGAACATTTAGGTCATTTTCGACCTCCCTACACTTAACATTCTCCAATTAGGGTTTTTAACCAATATTATGCATCCAATAGGTGTGTTTGTGTCATTGGATGAACATTTAGGTCATTTTCGTCGTCCCTACAATTAATCTTGTCCAATTAGGGATTTTAACAAATCTTTTGCATCCAATAGGTGTGTTTGTGTCATTGGATGAACATTTAGGTCATTTTCGTTCTCACTAGTCCTATTCTTGTCCAATTAGGATTTTTAACCAATCTTGTGCATCTAATATGTGTTTGTGTCATTGGATGAACATTTAGGTCATTTTCGACCTCCCTACACTTAACATTCTCCAATTAGGGTTTTTAACCAATATTATGCATCCAATAGGTGTGTTTGTGTCATTGGATGAACATTTAGGTCATTTTCGTCCTCCCAAGTCTTAATCTTGTCCAATTAGGGTTTTTAATAAATATTTTGCATCCAATTGGTGTGTTTGTGTCATTGGAGGAACATTTAGGCCATGTTCGTCCTCACTAGGCCTATTCTTGTCCAATTAGGGATTTTAACCTATCTTGTGCATCCAATAGGTGTGTTTGTGTCATTGGATGAATATTTAGGTCATTTTCGTCGTCCCTACAATTAATCTTGTCCAATTAGGGATTTTAACAAATCTTTTGCATCCAATAGGTGTGTTTGTGTCATTGGATGAACATTTAGGTCATTTTCGTCCTTCCTACACTTAATCTTTTCCAATTAGGGTTTTTAACCAATCTTGTGCATCCCATAGCTGTGTTTGTGTCATTGGAGTTACATTTAGTTTATTTTCGTTCTCCCTACGATTATTCTTGTCCAATTAGGGTTTTTAACAATTCTTGTGCATCCAATAGGTGTGTTTGTGTCATTGGATTAACATTTATGTAATTTTCGTCTTCCCAAGTCTTAATCTTGTCCAATTAGGGTTTTTAACCAATCTTGTGCATCCAATAGGTGTGTTTGTGTCATTGGATTAAAATTTAGGTCATTTTCGTCCTCCCTAGGCTAATTCTTGTCCAATTAGGGTTTTTAACCAATCTTGTGCATCCAATAGGTGTGTTTGTGTCATTGGATGAACATTTACGTCATTTTCGTCGTCCCTACAATTAATCTTGTCAAATTAGGGATTTTAACAAATCTTTTGCATCCAATAGGTGTGTTTGTGTCATTGGATGAACATTTAGGTCATTTTCGTTCTCACTAGTCCTATTCTTGTCCAATTAGGATTTTTAACCAATCTTGTGCATCTAATATGTGTGTTTGTGTCATTGGATGAACATTTAGGTCATTTTCGACCTCCCTACACTTAACATTCTCCAATTAGGGTTTTTAACCAATATTATGCATCCAATAGGTGTGTTTGTGTCATTGGATGAACATTTAGGTCATTTTCGTCGTCCCTACAATTAATCTTGTCCAATTAGGGATTTTAACAAATCTTTTGCATCCAATAGGTGTGTTTGTGTCATTGGATGAACATTTAGGTCATTTTCGTTCTCACTAGGCCTATTGTTGTCCAATTAGGGTTTTTAACCAATCTTGTGCATCTAATATGTGTGTTTGTGTCATTGGATGAACATTTAGGTCATTTTCGACCTCCCTACACTTAACATTCTCCAAATAGGGTTTTTAACCAATATTATGCATCCAATAGGTGTGTTTGCGTCATTGGATTAACATTTAGGTCATTTTCGTCCTTCCTACACTTAATCTTTTCCAATTAGGGTTTTTAACCAATCTTGTGCATCCCATAGCTGTGTTTTTGTCATTGGAGTTACATTTAGGTTATTTTCGTCCTCCCTACGATTATTCTTGTCCAATTAGGGTTTTTAACAAATCTTGTGCATCCAATAGGTGTGTTAGTGTCATTGGATGAACATTTGGGTAATTTTCGTCTTCCCAAGTCTTAATCTTGTCCAATTAGGGTTTTTAACCAATCTTGTGCATCCAATAGGTGTGTTAGTGTCATTGGATGAACATTTGGGTAATTTTCGTCTTCCCAAGTCTTAATCTTGTCCAATTAGGGTTTTTAACCAATCTTGTGCATCCAATAGGTGTGTTTGTGTCATTGGATTAAAATTTAGGTCATTTTCGTCCTCCCTAGGCTAATTCTTGTCCAATTAGGGTTTTTAACTAATCTTGTGCATCCAATAGGTGTGTTTGTGTCATTGGATGAAGATTTATGTCATTTTCGTCCTCCCAAGTCTTAATCTTGTCCAATTAGGGTTTTTAACAAATCTTGTGCATCCAACACGTGTTTTTGTGTCATTGGAGGAACATTTAGGTCATTTTCGTCCTCCCTACAATTAATGTTGTCCAATTAGGGGTTTTAATAAATATTTTGCATCCAATAGGTGTGTTTGCGTCATTGGATTAACATTTAGGTCATTTTCGTCCTTCCTACACTTAATCTTTTCCAATTAGGGTTTTTAACCAATCTTGTGCATCCCATAGCTGTGTTTTTGTCATTGGAGTTACATTTAGGTTATTTTCGTCCTCCCTACGATTATTCTTGTCCAATTAGGGTTTTTAACAAATCTTGTGCATCCAATAGGTGTGTTAGTGTCATTGGATGAACATTTGGATAATTTTCGTCTTCCCAAGTCTTAATCTTGTCCAATTAGGGTTTTTAACCAATCTTGTGCATCCAATAGGTGTGTTTGTGTCATTGGATTAAAATTTAGGTCATTTTCGTCCTCCCTAGGCTAATTCTTGTCCAATTAGGGTTTTTAACCAATCTTGTGCATCCAATAGGTGTGTTTGTGTCATTGGATGAACATTTAGGTCATTTTCGTCCTTCCTACACTTAATCTTTTCCAATTAGGGTTTTTAACCAATCTTGTGCATCCCATAGCTGTGTTTGTGTCATTGGAGTTACATTTAGGTTATTTTCGTTCTCCCTACGATTATTCTTGTCCAATTAGGGTTTTTAACAATTCTTGTGCATCCAATAGGTGTGTTTGTGTCATTGGATTAACATTTATGTAATTTTCGTCTTCCCAAGTCTTAATCTTGTCCAATTAGGGTTTTTAACCAATCTTGTGCATCCAATAGGTGTGTTTGTGTCATTGGATTAAAATTTAGGTCATTTTCGTCCTCCCTAGGCTAATTCTTGTCCAATTAGGGTTTTTAACCAATCTTGTGCATCCAATAGGTGTGTTTGTGTCATTGGATGAACATTTACGTCATTTTCGTCGTCCCTACAATTAATCTTGTCCAATTAGGGATTTTAACAAATCTTTTGCATCCAATAGGTGTGTTTGTGTCATTGGATGAACATTTAGGTCATTTTCGTTCTCACTAGTCCTATTCTTGTCCAATTAGGATTTTTAACCAATCTTGTGCATCTAATATGTGTGTTTGTGTCATTGGATGAACATTTAGGTCATTTTCGACCTCCCTACACTTAACATTCTCCAATTAGGGTTTTTAACCAATATTATGCATCCAATAGGTGTGTTTGTCTCATTGGATGAACATTTAGGTCATTTTCGTCGTCCCTACAATTAATCTTGTCCAATTAGGGATTTTAACAAATCTTTTGCATCCAATAGGTGTGTTTGTGTCATTGGATGAACATTTAGGTCATTTTCGTTCTCACTAGTCCTATTCTTGTCCAATTAGGATTTTTAACCAATCTTGTGCATCTAATATGTGTGTTTGTGTCATTGGATGAACATTTAGGTCATTTTCGACCTCCCTACACTTAACATTCTCCAATTAGGGTTTTTAACCAATATTATGCATCCAATAGGTGTGTTTGTGTCATTGGATGAACATTTAGGTCATTTTCGTCCTCCCTAGTCTTAATCTTGTCCAATTAGGCTTTTTAATAAATATTTTGCATCCAATTGGTGTGTTTGTGTCATTGGAGGAACATTTAGGCCATGTTCGTCCTCACTAGGCCTATTCTTGTCCAATTAGGGATTTTAACCTATCTTGTGCATCCAATAGGTGTGTTTGTGTCATTGGATGAATATTTAGGTCATTTTCGTCGTCCCTACAATTAATCTTGTCCAATTAGGGATTTTAACAAATCTTTTGCATCCAATAGGTGTGTTTGTGTCATTGGATGAACAATTAGGTCATTTTCGTTCTCACTAGGCCTATTCTTGTCCAATTAGGGTTTTTAACCAATCTTGTGCACCTAATATGTGTGTTTGTGTCATTGGATGAACATTTAGGTCATTTTCGTCCTCCCTACACTTAACATTCTCCAATTAGGGTTTTTAACCAATATTATGCATCCAATAGGTGTGTTTGCGTCATTGGATTAACATTTAGGTCATTTTCGTCCTTCCTACACTTAATCTTTTCCAATTAGGGTTTTTAACCAATCTTGTGCATCCCATAGCTGTGTTTTTGTCATTGGAGTTACATTTAGGTTATTTTCGTCCTCCCTACGATTATTCTTGTCCAATTAGGGTTTTTAACAAATCTTGTGCATCCAATAGGTGTGTTAGTGTCATTGGATGAACATTTGGGTAATTTTCGTCTTCCCAAGTCTTAATCTTGTCCAATTAGGGTTTTTAACCAATCTTGTGCATCCAATAGGTGTGTTTGTGTCATTGGATTAACATTTAGGTCATTTTCGTCCTCCCTAGGCTAATTCTTGTCCAATTAGGGTTTTTAACCAATCTTGTGCATCCAATAGGTGTGTTTGTGTCATTGGATGAAGATTTATGTCATTTTCGTCCTCCCAAGTCTTAATCTTGTCCAATTAGGGTTTTTAACAAATCTTGTGCATCCAATACGTGTTTTTGTGTCATTGGAGGAACATTTAGGTCATTTTCGTCCTCCCTACAATTAATCTTGTCCAATTAGGGGTTTTAATAAATATTTTGCATCCAATAGGTGTGTTTGTGTCATTGGATTAAAATTTAGGTTATTTTGGTCCTCCCTAGGCTAATTCTTGTCCAATTAGGGTTTTTAATAAAGCTTTTGCATCCAATAGGTGTGTTTGTGTCATTGGAAGAACATTAAGGCCATGTTCGTCCTCACTAGGCCTATTCTTGTCCAAGTAGTGTTTTTAACCTATCTTTTGCATCCAATAGGTGTTTTTGTGTCATTGGATGAACATTTAGGTCATTTTCGTCCTCCCTACAATTAATCTTGTCCAATTAGGGATTTTAACAAATCTTTTGCATCCAATAGGTGTGTTTGTGTCATTGGATGAACATTTAGGTCATTTTCGTCCTCACTAGGCCTATTGTTGTCCAATTAGGGTTTTTAACCAATCTTGTGCATCTAATAGGTGTGTTTGTGCATTGGATGAACATTTAGGTCATTTTCGACCTCCCTACACTTAATCTTTTCCAATTAGGGTTTTTAACGAATCTTGTGCATCCCATAGCTGTGTTAGTGTCATTGGATGAACATTTGGGTAATTTTCGTCTTCCCAAGTCTTAATCTTGTCCAATTAGGGTTTTTAACCAATCTTGTGCATCCAATAGGTATGTTTGTGTCATTGGATTAAAATTTAGGTCATTTTCGTCCTCCCTAGGCTAATTCTTGTCCAATTAGGGTTTTTAACCAATCTTGTGCATCCAATAGGTGTGTTTGTGTCATTGGATGAAGATTTATGTCATTTTCGTCCTCCCAAGTCTTAATCTTGTCCAATTAGGGTTTTTAACAAATCTTGTGCATCCAATAGGTGTTTTTGTGTCATTGGAGGAACATTTAGGTCATTTTCGTCCTCCCTACAATTAATCTTGTCCAATTAGGGGTTTTAATAAATATTTTGCATCCAATAGGTGTGTTTGTGTCATTGGATGAACATTTAGGTCATCTTCGACCTGCATACACTTTACATTCTCCAATTAGGGTTTTTAAGCAATATTATGCATCCAATAGGCGTGTTTGCGTCATTGGATTAACATTTAGGTCATTTTCGTCCTTCCTACACTTAATCTTGTCTAATTAGGGGTTTTAACCAGTCTTGTGCATCCAATAGGTCTATTTGTGTCATTGGAGTGACATTTAGGTTATTTTCTTCCTCCCTACGATTATTCTTGTCCGATTAGGGTTTTTAACCAATCTTGTGCATCCAATAGGTGTGTTTGTGTCATTAGATGAACATTTAGGTCATTTTGGTCCTCCAAAGTCTTAATGTAGTCGAATTAGATTTTTTAACCAATCTTGTGCATCCAATAGGTGTTTTTGTGTCATTGGAAGAACATTTAGGTCATTTCGAGCTCATTACAGTTAATCTTGTCCAATTAGGGTTTTTAACCAATCTTGTGCATCCAATAGGTGTGTTTATGTCATTGGATAAACATTTAGGTCATTTTCGTCCTCCCAAATCTTAATCTTGTCCAATTAGGGTTTTTAACCAATATTATGCATCCATTAGGTGTGTTTGTGTCATTAGATTAACATTTAGGTCATTTTCGTCCTCACTACACTTAATCATGTCCAATTAGGGATTTTAACAAATCTTTTGCATCCAATAGGTGTGTTTGTGTCATTGGATGAACATTTAGGTCATTTTCGTCCTCACTAGGCCTATTCTTGTCCAATTAGGGTTTTTAACCAATCTTGTGCATCTAATATGTGTGTTTGTGTCATTGGATGAACATTTAGGACATTTTCGACCGCCCTACACTTAACATTCTCCAATTAGGGTTTTTAACCAATATTATGCAACCAATAGGTGTGCTTGCGTCATTGGATTAACATTCAGGTCATTTTCGTCCTTCCTACAGTTAATCTTTTATAATTAGCGTTTTTAACCAATCTTGTGCATCCCATAGCTGTGCTTTTGTTATTGGAGTTACATTTAGGTTATTTTCGTCCTCCCTACGATTATTCTTGTCCAATTAGGGTTTTTAACAAATCTTGTGAATCCAATAGGTGTGTTTGTGTCATTGGATGAACATTTGGGTGATTTTCGTCTTCCCCAGTCTTAATCTTGTCCAATTAGGGTTTTTAACAAATCTTGTGCATCCAATAGGTGTTTTTGTGTCATTGGAGGAACATTTAGGTCATTTTCGTCCTCCCTACAATTAATCTTGTCCAATTAGGGGTTTTAATAAATATTTTGCATCCAATAGGTGTGTTTGTGTCATTGGATGAACATTTAGGTCATCTTCGACCTGCATACACTTTACATTCTCCAATTAGGGTTTTTAAGCAATATTATGCATCCAATAGGCGTGTTTGCGTCATTGGATTAACATTTAGGTCATTTTCGTCCTTCCTACACTTAATCTTGTCTAATTAGGGGTTTTAACCAGTCTTGTGCATCCAATAGGTCTATTTGTGTCATTGGAGTGACATTTAGGTTATTTTCTTCCTCCCTACGATTATTCTTGTCCGATTAGGGTTTTTAACCAATCTTGTGCATCCAACAGGTGTGTTTGTGTCATTAGATGAACATTTAGGTCATTTTGGTCCTCCAAAGTCTTAATGTAGTCGAATTAGATTTTTTAACCAATCTTGTGCATCCAATAGGTGTTTTTGTGTCATTGGAAGAACATTTAGGTCATTTCGAGCTCATTACAGTTAATCTTGTCCAATTAGGGTTTTTAACCAATCTTGTGCATCCAATAGGTGTGTTTATGTCATTGGATAAACATTTAGGTCATTTTCGTCCTCCCAAATCTTAATCTTGTCCAATTAGGGTTTTTAACCAATATTATGCATCCATTAGGTGTGTTTGTGTCATTAGATTAACATTTAGGTCATTTTCGTCCTCACTACACTTAATCATGTCCAATTAGGGATTTTAACAAATCTTTTGCATCCAATAGGTGTGTTTGTGTCATTGGATGAACATTTAGGTCATTTTCGTCCTCACTAGGCCTATTCTTGTCCAATTAGGGTTTTTAACCAATCTTGTGCATCTAATATGTGTGTTTGTGTCATTGGATGAACATTTAGGACATTTTCGACCGCCCTACACTTAACATTCTCCAATTAGGGTTTTTAACCAATATTATGCAACCAATAGGTGTGCTTGCGTCATTGGATTAACATTCAGGTCATTTTCGTCCTTCCTACAGTTAATCTTTTATAATTAGCGTTTTTAACCAATCTTGTGCATCCCATAGCTGTGTTTTTGTTATTGGAGTTACATTTAGGTTATTTTCGTCCTCCCTACGATTATTCTTGTCCAATTAGGGTTTTTAACAAATCTTGTGAATCCAATAGGTGTGTTTGTGTCATTGGATGAACATTTGGGTGATTTTCGTCTTCCCCAGTCTTAATCTTGTCCAATTAGGGTTTTTAACCAATCTTGTGCATCCAATAGGTGTGTTAGTGTCATTGGATTAAAATTTAGGTCATTTTCGTCCTCCCTAGGCTAATTCTTGTCCAATTAAGGTTTTTAACCAATCTTGTGCATCCAATAGGTGTTTTTGGGTCATTAGATGATCATTTAGGTCATTTTCGACCTCCCTACACTTTACATTCTTCAATTAGGGTTTTTAGGCAATATTATGCATCCAATAGGTGTGTTTGCGTCATTGGATTAACATTTAGGTCATTTTCGTCCTTCCCACACTTAATGTTGTCTAATTAGGGTTTTTAACCAGTCTTGTGCATCCAATAGGTGTGTTTGTGTCATTGGAGTGACATTGAGGTTATTTTCGTCCTCCCTACGATTATTCTTGTCCAATTAGGGTTTTTAACCAATCTTGTGCATCCAATAGGTGTGTTTGTGTCACTGGATGAACATTTAGGTCATTTTGGTCCTCCAAAGTCTTAATGTAGTCGAATTAGATTTTTTAACCTATCTTGTGCCTCCAGTAGGTGTTTTTGTGTCATTGGAAGAATATTTAGGTCATTTTCGTCCTCCCAAATCTTAATATTGTCCAATTAGGGTTTTTAACCAATATTATGCATCCAATAGGTGTGTTTGCGTCATTGGATTAACATTTAGGTCATTTTCGTGCTCCCTACACTTAATCTTTCCAATTAGGATTTTTAACCAATCTTTTGCATCCAATAGGTGTGTTTGTGTCATTGGATGAACATTTAAGTCATTTTCGTCCTCCCAAATCTTAATCTTGTCCAATTAGGGTTTTTAACCAATATTATGCATCCAATAGGTGTGTTTGCGTCATTGGATTAACATTTAGGTCATTTTCGTCCTCCCTACACTTAATCTTGTCCAATTAGGGTTTTTAACAAATATTATGCATCCAATAGGTGTGTTACTGTCATTGAATGAACATTTAGGGTTTTTAACCTATCTTGTGCTTCGAATAGGTGTTTTTGTGTCATTGGATGAACATTAAGGTCATTTTCGTCCTCCCCACACTTAATCTTGTCCCATTAGGGTTTTTAACAAATCTTATGCATCCAATAGGTGTGTTTGTGTCATTGGATGAACATTTAGGTCATTTTCGTCCTCACTAAGCCTATTCTTGTCCAATTAGGTTTTTCATCTATCTTGTGCATCCAATAGGTGTGTTTGTGTCATTGGATTGACATTTAGGTTATTTTCGTCCTTCCTACACGTAATCTTGTCCAATTAGGGGTTTTAACCAATCTTGTGCATCCAATAGGTGTGTTTGTGTCATTGGAGGAATATTTTCGTCATTTTCGTCCTCCCTACGATTATTCTTGTCCAATTAGGGTTTTTAACCAATCTTGTGCATCCAATAGGTGTGTTTGTGTCATTGGATGAAGATTTATGTCATTTTCGTCCTCCCAAGCCTTAATCTTGTCCAATTAGGGTTTTTAACAAATCTTGTGCATCCAATACGTGTTTTTGTGTCATTGGAGGAACATTTAGGTCATTTTCGTCCTACCTACAATTAATCTTGTCCAATTAGGGGTTTTAATAAATATTTTGCATCCAATAGGTGTGTTTGTGTCATTGGATGAACATTTAGGTCATTTTCGTCCTCCCAAGTCTTAATCTTGTCCAATTAGGGTTTTTAATAAATGTTTTGCATCGAATAGGTGTGTTTGTGTCATTGGAGGAACATTTAGGCCATGTTCGTCCTCACTAGGCCTATTCTTGTCCAATTAGGGATTTTAACCTATCTTGTGCATCCAATAGGTGTGTTTGTGTCATTGGATGAATATTTAGGTCATTTTCGTCGTCCCTACAATTAATCTTGTCCAATTAGGGATTTTAACAAATCTTTTGCATCCAATAGGTGTGTTAGTGTCATTGGATGAACATTTGGGTAATTTTCGTCTTCCCAAGTCTTAATCTTGTCCAATTAGGGTTTTTAACCAATCTTGTGCATCCAATAGGTGTGTTTGTGTCATTGGATTAAAATTTAGGTCATTTTCGTCCTCCCTAGGCTAATTCTTGTCCAATTAGGGTTTTTAACCAATCTTGTGCATCCAATAGGTGTGTTTGTGTCATTGGATGAACATTTACGTCATTTTCGTCGTCCCTACAATTAATCTTGTCCAATTAGGGATTTTAACAAATCTTTTGCATCCAATAGGTGTGTTTGTGTCATTGGATGAACATTTAGGTCATTTTCGTTCTCACTAGTCCTATTCTTGTCCAATTAGGATTTTTAACCAATCTTGTGCATCTAATATGTGTGTTTGTGTCATTGGATGAACATTTAGGTCATTTTCGACCTCCCTACACTTAACATTCTCCAATTAGGGTTTTTAACCAATATTATGCATCCAATAGGTGTGTTTGTCTCATTGGATGAACATTTAGGTCATTTTCGTCGTCCCTACAATTAATCTTGTCCAATTAGGGATTTTAACAAATCTTTTGCATCCAATAGGTGTGTTTGTGTCATTGGATGAACATTTAGGTCATTTTCGTTCTCACTAGTCCTATTCTTGTCCAATTAGGATTTTTAACCAATCTTGTGCATCTAATATGTGTGTTTGTGTCATTGGATGAACATTTAGGTCATTTTCGACCTCCCTACACTTAACATTCTCCAATTAGGGTTTTTAACCAATATTATGCATCCAATAGGTGTGTTTGTGTCATTGGATGAACATTTAGGTCATTTTCGTCGTCCCTACAATTAATCTTGTCCAATTAGGGATTTTAACAAATCTTTTGCATCCAATAGGTGTGTTTGTGTCATTGGATGAACATTTAGGTCATTTTCGTTCTCACTAGGCCTATTCTTGTCCAATTAGGGTTTTTAACCAATCTTGTGCATCTAATATGTGTGTTTGTGTCATTGGATGAACATTTAGGTCATTTTCGACCTCCCTACACTTAACATTCTCCAATTAGGGTTTTTAACCAATATTATGCATCCAATAGGTGTGTTTGCGTCATTGGATTAACATTTAGGTCATTTTCGTCCTTCCTACACTTAATCTTTTCCAATTAGGGTTTTTAACCAATCTTGTGCATCCCATAGCTGTGTTTTTGTCATTGGAGTTACATTTAGGTTATTTTCGTCCTCCCTACGATTATTCTTGTCCAATTAGGGTTTTTAACAAATCTTGTGCATCCAATAGGTGTGTTAGTGTCATTGGATGAACATTTGGGTAATTTTCGTCTTCCCAAGTCTTAATCTTGTCCAATTAGGGTTTTTAACCAATCTTGTGCATCCAATAGGTGTGTTAGTGTCATTGGATGAACATTTGGGTAATTTTCGTCTTCCCAAGTCTTAATCTTGTCCAATTAGGGTTTTTAACCAATCTTGTGCATCCAATAGGTGTGTTTGTGTCATTGGATTAACATTTAGGTCATTTTCGTCCTCCCTAGGCTTATTCTTGTCCAATTAGGGTTTTTAACCAATCTTGTGCATCCAATAGGTGTGTTTGTGTCATTGGATGAAGATTTATGTCATTTTCGTCCTCCCAAGTCTTAATCTTGTCCAATTAGGGTTTTTAACAAATCTTGTGCATCCAATACGTGTTTTTGTGTCATTGGAGGAACATTTAGGTCATTTTCGTCCTCCCTACAATTAATCTTGTCCAATTAGGGGTTTTAATAAATATTTTGCATCCAATAGGTGTGTTTGTGTCATTGGATTAAAATTTAGGTTATTTTGGTCCTCCCTAGGCTAATTCTTGTCCAATTAGGGTTTTTAATAAAGCTTTTGCATCCAATAGGTGTGTTTGTGTCATTGGAAGAACATTAAGGCCATGTTCGTCCTCACTAGGCCTATTCTTGTCCAAGTAGTGTTTTTAACCTATCTTTTGCATCCAATAGGTGTTTTTGTGTCATTGGATGAACATTTAGGTCATTTTCGTCCTCCCTACAATTAATCTTGTCCAATTAGGGATTTTAACAAATCTTTTGCATCCAATAGGTGTGTTTGTGTCATTGGATGAACATTTAGGTCATTTTCGTCCTCACTAGGCCTATTGTTGTCCAATTAGGGTTTTTAACCAATCTTGTGCATCTAATAGGTGTGTTTGTGCATTGGATGAACATTTAGGTCATTTTCGACCTCCCTACACTTAATCTTTTCCAATTAGGGTTTTTAACGAATCTTGTGCATCCCATAGCTGTGTTAGTGTCATTGGATGAACATTTGGGTAATTTTCGTCTTCCCAAGTCTTAATCTTGTCCAATTAGGGTTTTTAACCAATCTTGTGCATCCAATAGGTATGTTTGTGTCATTGGATTAAAATTTAGGTCATTTTCGTCCTCCCTAGGCTAATTCTTGTCCAATTAGGGTTTTTAACCAATCTTGTGCATCCAATAGGTGTGTTTGTGTCATTGGATGAAGATTTATGTCATTTTCGTCCTCCCAAGTCTTAATCTTGTCCAATTAGGGTTTTTCACAAATCTTGTGCATCCAATAGGTGTTTTTGTGTCATTGGAGGAACATTTAGGTCATTTTCGTCCTCCCTACAATTAATCTTGTCCAATTAGGGGTTTTAATAAATATTTTGCATCCAATAGGTGTGTTTGTGTCATTGGATGAACATTTAGGTCATCTTCGACCTGCATACACTTTACATTCTCCAATTAGGGTTTTTAAGCAATATTATGCATCCAATAGGCGTGTTTGCGTCATTGGATTAACATTTAGGTCATTTTCGTCCTTCCTACACTTAATCTTGTCTAATTAGGGGTTTTAACCAGTCTTGTGCATCCAATAGGTCTATTTGTGTCATTGGAGTGACATTTAGGTTATTTTCTTCCTCCCTACGATTATTCTTGTCCGATTAGGGTTTTTAACCAATCTTGTGCATCCAATAGGTGTGTTTGTGTCATTGGATGAACATTTAGGTCATTTTGGTCCTCCAAAGTCTTAATGTAGTCGAATTAGATTTTTTAACCAATCTTGTGCATCCAATAGGTGTTTTTGTGTCATTGGAAGAACATTTAGGTCATTTCGAGCTCATTACAGTTAATCTTGTCCAATTAGGGTTTTTAACCAATCTTGTGCATCCAATAGGTGTGTTTATGTCATTGGATAAACATTTAGGTCATTTTCGTCCTCCCAAATCTTAATCTTGTCCAATTAGGGTTTTTAACCAATATTATGCATCCATTAGGTGTGTTTGTGTCATTAGATTAACATTTAGGTCATTTTCGTCCTCACTACACTTAATCATGTCCAATTAGGGATTTTAACAAATCTTTTGCATCCAATAGGTGTGTTTGTGTCATTGGATGAACATTTAGGTCATTTTCGTCCTCACTAGGCCTATTCTTGTCCAATTAGGGTTTTTAACCAATCTTGTGCATCTAATATGTGTGTTTGTGTCATTGGATGAACATTTAGGACATTTTCGACCGCCCTACACTTAACATTCTCCAATTAGGGTTTTTAACCAATATTATGCAACCAATAGGTGTGCTTGCGTCATTGGATTAACATTCAGGTCATTTTCGTCCTTCCTACAGTTAATCTTTTATAATTAGGGTTTTTAACCAATCTTGTGCATCCCATAGCTGTGTTTTTGTTATTGGAGTTACATTTAGGTTATTTTCGTCCTCCCTACGATTATTCTTGTCCAATTAGGGTTTTTAACAAATCTTGTGAATCCAATAGGTGTGTTTGTGTCATTGGATGAACATTTGGGTGATTTTCGTCTTCCCCAGTCTTAATCTTGTCCAATTAGGGTTTTTAACCAATCTTGTGCATCCAATAGGTGTGTTAGTGTCATTGGATTAAAATTTAGGTCATTTTCGTCCTCCCTAGGCTAATTCTTGTCCAATTAAGGTTTTTAACCAATCTTGTGCATCCAATAGGTGTTTTTGGGTCATTAGATGATCATTTAGGTCATTTTCGACCTCCCTACACTTTACATTCTTCAATTAGGGTTTTTAGGCAATATTATGCATCCAATAGGTGTGTTTGCGTCATTGGATTAACATTTAGGTCATTTTCGTCCTTCCCACACTTAATGTTGTCTAATTAGGGTTTTTAACCAGTCTTGTGCATCCAATAGGTGTGTTTGTGTCATTGGAGTGACATTGAGGTTATTTTCGTCCTCCCTACGATTATTCTTGTCCAATTAGGGTTTTTAACCAATCTTGTGCATCCAATAGGTGTGTTTGTGTCACTGGATGAACATTTAGGTCATTTTGGTCCTCCAAAGTCTTAATGTAGTCGAATTAGATTTTTTAACCTATCTTGTGCCTCCAGTAGGTGTTTTTGTGTCATTGGAAGAATATTTAGGTCATTTTCGTCCTCCCAAATCTTAATATTGTCCAATTAGGGTTTTTAACCAATATTATGCATCCAATAGGTGTGTTTGCGTCATTGGATTAACATTTAGGTCATTTTCGTGCTCCCTACACTTAATCTTTCCAATTAGGATTTTTAACCAATCTTTTGCATCCAATAGGTGTGTTTGTGTCATTGGATGAACATTTAAGTCATTTTCGTCCTCCCAAATCTTAATCTTGTCCAATTAGGGTTTTTAACCAATATTATGCATCCAATAGGTGTGTTTGCGTCATTGGATTAACATTTAGGTCATTTTCGTCCTCCCTACACTTAATCTTGTCCAATTAAGGTTTTTAACAAATATTATGCATCCAATAGGTGTGTTACTGTCATTGAATGAACATTTAGGGTTTTTAACCTATCTTGTGCTTCGAATAGGTGTTTTTGTGTCATTGGATGAACATTAAGGTCATTTTCGTCCTCCCCACACTTAATCTTGTCCCATTAGGGTTTTTAACAAATCTTATGCATCCAATAGGTGTGTTTGTGTCATTGGATGAACATTTAGGTCATTTTCGTCCTCACTAAGCCTATTCTTGTCCAATTAGGTTTTTCATCTATCTTGTGCATCCAATAGGTGTGTTTGTGTCATTGGATTGACATTTAGGTTATTTTCGTCCTTCCTACACGTAATCTTGTCCAATTAGGGGTTTTAACCAATCTTGTGCATCCAATAGGTGTGTTTGTGTCATTGGAGGAATATTTTCGTCATTTTCGTCCTCCCTACGATTATTCTTGTCCAATTAGGGTTTTTAACCAATCTTGTGCATCCAATAGGTGTGTTTGTGTCATTGGATGAACATTTAGGTCATTTTCATCCTCCCAAGTCTTAATCTTTTCCATTTAGGGTTTTTAAGCAATCTTGTGCATCCAATAGGTGTGTTTGTGTCATTGGATTCAAATTAAGGTCATTCTCGTCCTCCCTAGGCTAATTCTTGTCCCATTAGGGTTTTTAACCAATCTTGTGCATCCAATAGGTGTGTTTGTGGCATTGGATGAACATTTAGGTCATTTTGGTCCTCCCATGTCTTAATCTAGTCGAATTAGGTTTTTAACCTATCTTGTGCATCCAATAGGTGTTTTTGTGTCATTGGATGAACATTTAGGTCATTTTCGTTCTCCCTAAGGTTATTCTTGTCCAAATAGGGTATTCAACCAATCTTGTGCATCCAATAGGTGTGTGTGTGTCATTGGAGGAACAGTTTGGTCATTTTCGTCCTCCCTAGGCTTAATCTTGTCCAATTAGGGTTTTAAACCAACCTTGTGCATCCAATAGGTGTGTTTGTGTCATTGGAGGAACATTTAGGTCATTTTCGTCCTCCCCACGGTTATTCTTGTCCAATTAGGGTTTTTAACCAATCTTGTGCATCCAATTGGTGTGTTTGTGTCATTGGATGAACATTTAGGTCATTTTCGTCCTCCCAAGTCCTAATCTTGTCCATTTAGGGTTTTTAAGCAATCTTGTGCATCCAATTGGTGTGTTTGTGTCATTGGATTAAAATTTAGGTCATTTTCGTCCTCCCAATTCTTATTCTTGTCCAATTAGGGTTTTAACCCAATCTTTGGCATCCAATAGGTGTGTTGTGTCATTGGATGAACATTTTGGTCATTTTCGTCGTCCCAAGTCTTAATCTAGTCGAATTAGGTTTTTTAACCTATCTTGTGCGTCCAATAGTTGTTTTTGTGTCATTGGAAGAATATTTAGGTCATTTTCGAGCTCCCTACACTTAATTTTGTCCAATTAGGGTTTTTAACCAATATTATGCATCCAATAGGTGTGTTTGTATCATTGGATGAACATTTTGGTCATTTTCGTTCTCCCAATTCTTATTCTTGTCCAATTATGGTTTTTAACCTATCTTGTGCATCCAATAGGGGTTTTTGTGTCATTGGATGAACATTTAGGTCATTTTCATCGTCCCTACATTTAATCTTGTCCAATTAGGGTTTTATCAAATCTTTTGCATCCAATAGGTGTGTTTGTGTCATTGGTTGAACATTTAGGTCATTTTCGTCCTCACTAGGCCTATTCTTGTCCTATTATGGTTTTTAACCAATCTTATGCATCCTATAGGTGTATTTGTGTCATTGGAAGAATATTTAGGTCATTTTCGAGCTCCATACACTTAATCTTGTCCAATTAGGGTTTTTAACCAATCTTTTGCATCCAATAGGCCATTTTCGTCCTCTCAAGTCTTAATCTTATCGAATTAGAGTATTTATCAAATCTTGTGCATCCAATAGGTGTGTTTGAATCATTGGTTGAACATTTAGGTTATTTTCGTCCTCACTAGGCCTATTCTTGTCCTATTAAGGTTTTTAACCAATCTTGTGCATCCAATAGGTTTGTTTGTGTCATTAGAAGAACATTTAGGTCATTTTCGACCTCCCTACACTTAATCTTGTCCAACTTGGGTTTTTAACGAATCTTTTGCATCCAATAGGTGTGTTTGTGTCATTGGATGAACAATTAGGTCATTTTGGTCCTCCCAAGTCTTAATCTAGTCGAATTAGGGTTTTTAAGCTATCTTGTGCATCCAATAGGTGTTTTTGTGTCATTGGTTGAACATTTAGGTCATTTTCGTCCTCCGTATTGTTAATCTTGTCCAACTAGAGTTTTTAACCAATCTTTTGCATCCAATAGGTGTGTTTGTTTCATTTGATGAACATTTAGGTTATTTAGGTCCTCCAAAGTCTTAATCTAGTCGAATTAGGGTTTTTAACCTATCTTGTGCATCCAATAAGTGTTTGTGTGTCATTGGATGAACATTTAGGTCATTTTCGTCCTCCCTACACTTAATCTTGTCCGATTATGGTTTTTGACCAATCTTGTGCATCTAATAGGTGTGTTTGTGTCATTGGATGAACAATGAGGTCATTTTCGTCCTCCCAATTCTTAATCTTGTCCAATTATGGTTTTTAACTATTCTTTTGCATCCAATATGTGTGTTTGTGTCATTGGATGAACATTTAGGTCATTTTCATCCTCCCAAGTCTTAATCTAGTTGAATTAGGGTTATTAACCTATCTTGTGCATCAAATAGGGGTTTTTGTGTCATTGGATGAACATTTAGGTCATTTTCGTCGTCCCTACATTTAATCTTGTCCAATTAGGGTTTTATATCAAATCTTTTGCATCCAATAGGTGTGTTTGTGTCATTGGAAGAACATTTAGGTCATTTTCGAGTTCCCAACACTTAATCTTGTCCAATTAGGGTTTTTAACAAATCTTTTGGATCAAATACGTGTGTTTGTGTCATTGGATGAACATTTAGGTCATTTTCGTCCTCCCTACACTTAATCTAGGCCAATTAGGGTTTGTGTCATTGGATGAACATTTAGGTGTGTTTGTGCATCCAATAGGTGTGTTTGTGTCATTGGATGAACATTTAGGTCATTTTTGTCCTTCCAAATCTTAATCTTGTCCAATTAGGGTTTTTAACCTATCTTGTGCATCCAATATGTGTTTTTGTGTGATTGGATAAAAATTTAGGTCTTTTTCGTCCACCCTAGGAAAATTCTTGTACAATTAGGGTTTCTATCCAATCTTGTGCATCCAATAGGTGTGTTTGTGTCATTGGATGAACATTTATGTCATTTTCGTTCTCCCTAGACAATTAATCTAGTCGAATTAGGGTTTTTAAGCTATCTTGTGCATCCAATAGGTGTTTTTGTGTCATTGGTTGAACATTTAGGTCATTTTTGTCCTCCGTATTGTTAATCTTGTCCAACAAGGATTTTTAAGTAGTTTTTTGCATCCAATAAGTGTCTTTGTGTCATTGGATGAACATTTAGGTCATTTTCGTCCTCCCTACACTTAATCTTGTCCGATTAGGGTTTTTGAAAAATCTTTTGCATCAAATACGTGTTTATGTCATTGGATGAACATTTAGGTCATTTTCGTCCCCCCAAGTCTTAATCTTGGCCATTTATGGTTGTTAACCAACCTTGTGCATCCAATAGGTGTGTTTGTGTCATTGGATGAACATTTAGGTCATTTTCGTCCTCCCATATATTAATCTTGTCCAATTAGGGTTTTTAACCTATCTTGTGCAACCAATACGTGTTTTTGTGTCATTGGATGAAAATTTAGGTCTTTTTCATCCACCCTAGGAAAATTCTTGTACAATTAGGGTTGCTAACCAATCTTGTGCATCCAATAGGTGTGTCTGTGTCATTGGATGAACATTTAGGTCATTTTCGTTCTCCCTAGGCTTATTCTTGACCGATTAGGATTTTCAACCAATCTTGTGCATCCAATAGGTTTGTGTGTGTCATTGGAGGAACCATTTGGTCATTTTCGTCCTCCCTAGGCTTAGTCTTGTCCAATTAGGGTTTTAAAGCAACCTTGTGCATCGAATAAGTACGTTTGTGTCATTGGATGAACGTTTAGGTCATTTTCACCCTCACTAGGCCTATTCTTATCCTATTAAGGTTTTTAACCAATCTTGTGCATCCAATAGGTGTGTTTGTGTCATTGGAAGAACATTTAGGTCATTTTCAACCTCCCTACACTTAATCTTGTCCAACTTGGGTTTTTAACGAATCTTTTGCATCCAATAGGTGTGTTTGTGTCATTGGATGAACATATAGGTCATTTTGGTCCTCCCAAGTCTTAATCTAGTCGAATTAGGGTTTTTAAGCTATCTTGTGCATCCAATAGGTGTTTTTGTGTCATTGGATGAACATTTAGGTCATTTTCGTCCTCGGTATTGTTAATCTTGTCCAACTAGGGTTTTTAACCAGTCTTTTGCGTCCAATAGGTGTGTTTGTTTCATTGGATGATCATTTAGGTCATTTAGGTCCTCCGAAGTCTTAATCTAGTCGAATTAGGGTTTTTAACCTATCTTGTGCATCCAATAAGTGTTTTTGTGTCACTGGATGAACATTTAGGTCATTTTCGTCCTCACTAGGCCCATTCTTGTACAATTAAGGTTTTTGACCAATCTTGTGCATCTAATAGGTGTTTTTGTGTCATTGGATGAACATTTAGGTCATTTTCATCCTCCCAAATCTTAATCTTGTCCAATTATGGTTTTTAACCTATCTTGTGCATCCAATACGTGTTTTTGTGTCATTGGATGAAAATTTAGGTCTTTTTCGTCCACCCTAGGAAAATTCTTGTACAATTAGGGTTTTTAACCTATCTTGTGCATCCAATAGGTCTTTTTGTGTCATTGGATGAACATTTAGGTCATTGGCGTCCTCCCTACACTTTATCTTGTCCGATTAGGGTTTTTGACAAATCTTGTGCATCTAATAGGTGTGTTTGGGTCATTGGATGAACATTTAGGTCATTTTCGTCCTCCCAATTATTAATCTTGTCCAATTAGGGTTTTTAACCTATCATGTGCATCCAATAAGGGTTTTTGTGTCATAGGATGAACATTAAGGTCATTTTCATCCTCCCAACACTTAATCTTCTCCAATTAGGGTTTTTAACAAATCTTTTGCATCCAATAGGTGTGTGTGTGTCATTGGATGAACATTTAGGTCATTTTCGTCCTCACTAGGCCTATTCTTGTCCTATTATGGTTTTTAACCAATCTTGTGCATCCAATAGGTTTGTTTGTGTCATTAGAAGAACATTTAGGTCATTTTCGACCTCCCTACACTTAATCTTGTCCAACATGGGTTTTTAACGAATCTTTTGCATCCAATAGGTGTGTTTGTGTCATTGGATGAACATTTAGGTCATTTTGGTCCTCCCAAGTCTTAATCTAGTTGAATTATGGTTTTTAAGCTATCTTGTGCATCCAAAAGGTGTTTTTGTGTCATTGGTTGAACATTTAGGTCATTTTCGTCCTCCGTATTGTTAATCTTGTCCAACTAGGATTTTTAACCAGTCTTTTGCATCCAATAGGTGTGTTTGTGTCATTGGATGAACATTTAGGTCATTTTCGTCCTCCCTAGGCTTATTCTCGTCCAATTCGGGTTGCTAACAAATCTTGTGCATCCAATAGGTGTGTTTGTGTCATTGGTTGATCATTTAGGTCATTTTCGTCCTCACTAGGCCTATTCTTGTCCTATTAAGGTTTTTAACCAATCTTGTGCATCCAATAGGTGTGTTTGTGTCATGGGAAGAACATTTAGGTCATTTTTGACCTCCCTACACTTAATCTTGTCCAACTATGGTTTTTAACCAATCTTTTGCATCCAATAGGTGTGTTTGTGTCATTGGATGAACATTTAGGTTATTTTGGTCCTCCCAAGTCTTAATCTAGTCGAATTAGGGTTTTTAACCTACATTGTGCATCCAATAGGTGTTTTTGTGTCATTGGATGAATATTTAGATCATTTTCGTCCTCCCTACACTTAATCTTGTCCAATTATGGTTTTTATCAAATCTTTTGCATCCAATAGGTGGGTTTGTGTCATTGGTTGAACATTTAGGTCATTTTCGTCCTCACAAGGCCTATTCTTGTCCTATTATGGTTTTTAACCAATCCTGTGCATCCAATAGGTGTGTTTGTGTCATTTGAAGAATATTTAGGTCATTTTCGAGCTCCATACACTTAATCTTGTCCAATTAAAGTTTTTAACCAATCTTGTGCATCCAATAGGTCATTTTCGTCCTCCCAAGTCTTAATCTTGGCGAATTTGAGTTTTTATCTAATCTTGTGCATCCAATAGGTGTGCTTGAATCATTGGTTGAACATTTAGGTTATTTTCGTCCTCACTAGCCCTATTCTTGTCCTATTAAGGTTTTTAACCAATCTTGTGCATCCAATAGGTTTGTTTGTGTCATTAGAAGAACATTTAGGTCATTTTCGACCTCCCTACACTTAATCTTGTCCAACTTGGGTTTTTAACGAATCTTTTGCATCCAATAGGTGTGTTTGTGTCATTGGATGAACATTTATGTCATTTAGGTCCTCCCAAGTCTTAATCTAGTCGAATTAGGGTTTTTAAGCTATCTTGTGCATCCAATAGGTGTTTTTGTGTCATTGGTTGAACATTTAGGTCATTTTCGTCCTCCGTATTGTTAATCTTGTCCAACTAGGGTTTTTAACCAATCTTTTGCATCCAATAGGTGTGTTTGTGTCATTGGATGAACATTTAGGTCATTTTGGTCCTCCCAAGTCTTAATCTATTCGAATTAAGGTTTTTAACCAATCTTGTGCATCCATTAGGTGAGTTTGTGTCATTGGAAGAACATTTAGGTCATTTTCGTCCACCCTAGGAAAATTCTTGTACAATTAGGGTTTCTAACGAATCTTGTGCATCCAATAGGTGTGTTTGTGTCATTGGATGAACATTTATGTCATTTTCGTTCTCCCTAGGCTAATTCTTGTCCAATTAGGGTTTTCAACCAATCTTGTGCATCCAATAGGTGTGTGTGTGTCAATGGAGGAACAATTTTGTCATTTTCGTCCTCCCTAGGCTTAATCTTGTTCAATTAGGGTTTTCAACAAACCTTGTGCATCGAATAAGTTCGTTTGTGGCATTGGATGAACATTTAGGTCATTTTCGTCCTCCCTAGGCTTATTCTCGTCCAATTCGGGTTGCTAACAAATCTTGTGCATCCAATAGGTGTGTTTGTGTCATTGGTTGATCATTTAGGTCATTTTCGTCCTCACTAGGCCTATTCTTGTCCTATTAAGGTTTTTAACCAATCTTGTGCATCCAATAGGTGTGTTTGTGTCATTGGAAGAACATTTAGGTCATTTTCGACCTCCCTACACTTAATCTTGTCCAACTAGGGTTTTTAACCAATCTTTTGCATCCAATAGGTGTGTTTGTGTCATTGGATGAACATTTAGGTTATTTTGGTCCTCCCAAGTCTTAATCTAGTCGAATTAGGGTTTTTAACCTACATTGTGCATCCAATAGGTGTTTTTGTGTCATTGGATGAATATTTAGGTCATTTTCGTCCTCCCTACACTTAATCTTGTCCAATTATGGTTTTTATCAAATCTTTTGCATCCAATAGGTGTGTTTGTGTCATTGGTTGAACATTTAGGTCATTTTCGTCCTCACAAGGCCTATTCTTGTCCTATTATGGTTTTTAACCAATCTTGTACATCCAATAGGTGTGTTTGTGTCATTGGAAGAACATTTAGGTCATTTTCGACCTCCCTACACTTAATCTTGTCCAAGTAGGGTTTTTAACCAATTTTTTGCATCCAATAGGTGTGTTTGTGTCATTGAATGAACATTTAGGTTATTTTGGTCCTCCCAAGTCTTAATCTAGTCGAATTAGGCTTTTTAACCTACATTGTGCATCCAATAGGTGTTTTTGTGTCGTTGGATGAATATTTAGGTCATTTTCGTCCTCCCTACACTTAATCTTGTCCAATTAGGGTTTTTAACAAATCTTTTGCATCAAATAGGTGTGTTTGTGTAATTGGATGAACATTTAGGTCATTTTCGTCCTCCCAAATCTTAATCTTGTCCAATTAGGGTTTTTAACCTATCTTGTGCATCTAATACGTGTTTTTGTGTCATTGGATGAAAATTTAGGTCTTTTTCGTCCACCTTAGGAAAATTCTTGTACAATTAGGGTTTCTAACCAATCTTGTGCATCCAATAGGTGTGTTTGTGTCATTGGATGAACATTTATGTCATTTTATTTCTCCCTAGGCTAATTCTTGTCCAATTAGGGATTTCAACCAATCTTGTGCATCCAATACGTATTTTTGTGTCATTGGATGAAAATTTAAGTCTTTTCGTCCACCTTAGGAAAATTCTTGCACAATTAGGGTTTCTAACCAATCTTGTGCATCCAATAGGTGTGTTTGTGTCATTGGATGAACATTTAGGTCATTTTCGTTCTCCCTAGGCTTATTCTTGTCCAATTAGGGTTTTCAAGCAATTTTGTGCATCCAATAGGTGTGTGTGTGTCATTGGATGAACATTTAGGTCATTTTCATCCTCCCAAATCTTAATCTTGTCCAATTATGGTTTTTAACCTATCTTGTGCATCCAATACGTGTTTTTGTGTCATTGGATGAAAATTTAGGTCTTTTTCGTCCACCCTCGGAAAATTCTTGTACAATTAGGGTTTTTAACCTATCTTGTGCATCCAATAGGTCTTTTTGTGTCATTGGATGAACATTTAGGTCATTTGCGTGCTCCCTACACTTTATCTTATCCGATTAGGGTTTTTGACAAATTTTGTGCATCTAATAGGTGTGTTTGGGTCATTGGATGAATATTTAGGTCACTTTCGTCCTCCCAATTCTTAATCTTGTCCAATTAGCGTTTTTAACCTTTCTTGTGCATCCAATAGGGGTTTTTGTGTCATAGGATGAACATTTAGGTCATTTTCATCCACCCAAGACTTAATCTTGTCCAATTAGGGTTTTTAACAAATCTTTTGCATCCAATAGGTGCGTTTGTGTCATTGGATGAACATTTAGGTCATTTTCGTCCTCACTAGGCCTATTCTTGTCCTATTAAGGTTTTTAAACAATGTTGTGCATCCAATAGGTTTGTTTGTGTCATAGGATGAACATTTAGGTCATTTTCGTCCTCCATAGGCTTATTTTTGTCCAATTAGGGTTTCTAACAAAATCTTGTGCATCCAATAGGTGTGTTTGTGTCATTGGTTGAACATTTAGGTCATTTTCGTCCTCACTAGGCCTCTTCTTGTCCTATTAAGGTTTTTAACGAATCGTTTGCATCCAATAGGTGTGTTTGTGTCATTGGATGAACATTTAGGTCATTTTGGTCCTCCCAAGTCTTAATTTAGTCGAATTAGGGTTTTTAAGCTATCTTGTGCATCCAATAGGTGTTTTTGTGTCATTGGTTGAACATTTAGGTCATTTTCGTCCTCCGTATTGTTAATCTTGTCCAACTAGGATTTTTAAGCAGTTTTTTGCATCCAATAGGTGTGTTTGTTTCATTGGATGATCATTTAGGTCCTCTGAAGTCTTAATCTAGTCGAATTAGGGTTTTTAACCTATCTTGTGCATCCAATAAGTGTTTTTGTGTCATTGGATGAACATTTAGGTCATTTTCGTCCTCCCTACACTTAATCTTGTTTGATTAGGGTTTTTAGAAAATCTTTTGCATCAAATACGTGTGTTTGTGTCATTGGAAGAATATTTAGGTCAGTTTTGTCCTCCCTACACTTAATCTTGTCCAATTAGGGTTTTTAACCAAGATTATGCAACCAATACGTGTGTTTGTGTCATTGGATTAACATTTAGGTTATTTTCGTCCTTTCCTACACTTAATCTTGTCCAATTCGGGTTTTTAACCAATCTTGTGCATCCAATAGGTGTGTTTGTGTCATTGGAAGAACATTTAGGTGATTTTCGACCTCCCTACACTTAATCTTGTCCAACTAGGGTTTTTAACCAATCTTTTGCATCCAATAGGTGTGTTTGTGTCATTGGATGAACATTTAGGTTATTTTGGTCCTCCCAAGTCTTAATCTAGTCGAATTAGGGTTTTTAACCTACATTGTGCATCCAATAGGTGTTTTTGTGTCATTGGATGAATATTTAGGTCATTTTCGTCCTCCCTACACTTAATCTTGTCCAATTATGGTTTTTATCAAATCTTTTGCATCCAAGAGGTGTGTTTGTGTCATTGGTTGAACATTTAGGTCATTTTCGTCCTCACAAGGCCTATTCTTGTCCTATTATGGTTTTTAACCAATCTTGTGCATCCAATAGGTGTGTTTGTGTCATTGGAAGAACATTTAGGTCATTTTCGACCTCCCTACACTTAATCTTGTCCAAGTAGGGTTTTTAACCAATTTTTTGCATCCAATAGGTGTGTTTGTGTCATTGAATGAACATTTAGGTTATTTTGGTCCTCCCAAGTCTTAATCTAGTCGAATTAGGCTTTTTAACCTACATTGTGCATCCAATAGGTGTTTTTGTGTCGTTGGATGAATATTTAGGTCATTTTCGTCCTCCCTACACTTAATCTTGTCCAATTAGGGTTTTTAACAAATCTTTTGCATCAAATAGGTGTGTTTGTGTCATTGGATGAACATTTAGGTCATTTTCGTCCTCCCAAATCTTAATCTTGTCCAATTAGGGTTTTTAACCTATCTTGTGCATCTAATACGTGTTTTTGTGTCATTGGATGAAAATTTAGGTCTTTTTCGTCCACCTTAGGAAAATTCTTGTACAATTAGGGTTTCTAACCAATCTTGTGGATCCAATAGGTGTGTTTGTGTCATTGGATGAACATTTATGTCATTTTCGTTCTCCCTAGGCTAATTCTTGTCCAATTAGGGATTTGAACCAATCTTGTGCATCCAATACGTATTTTTGTGTCATTGGATGAAAATTTAAGTCTTTTCGTCCACCTTAGGAAAATTCTTGCACAATTAGGGTTTCTAACCAATCTTGTGCATCCAATAGGTGTGTTTGTGTCATTGGATGAACATTTAGGTCATTTTCGTTCTCCCTAGGCTTATTCTTGTCCAATTAGGGTTTTCAAGAAATTTTGTGCATCCAATAGGTGTGTGTGTGTCATTGGATGAACATTTAGGTCATTTTCATCCTCCCAAATCTTAATCTTGTCCAATTATGGTTTTTAACCTATCTTGTGCATCCAATACGTGTTTTTGTGTCATTGGATGAAAATTTAGGTCTTTTTCGTCCACCCTCGGAAAATTCTTGTACAATTAGGGTTTTTAACCTATCTTGTGCATCCAATAGGTCTTTTTGTGTCATTGGATGAACATTTAGGTCATTTGCGTCCTCCCTACACTTTATCTTATCCGATTAGGGTTTTTGACAAATCTTGTGCATCTAATAGGTGTGTTTGGGTCATTGGATGAACATTTAGGTCACTTTCGTCCTCCCAATTCTTAATCTTGTCCAATTAGGGTTTTTAACCTTTCTTGTGCATCCAATAGGGGTTTTTGTGTCATAGGATGAACATTTAGGTCATTTTCATCCACCCAAGACTTAATCTTGTCCAATTAGGGTTTTTAACAAATCTTTTGCATCCAATAGGTGCGTTTGTGTCATTGGATGAACATTTAGGTCATTTTCGTCCTCACTAGGCCTATTCTTGTCCTATTAAGGTTTTTAAACAATGTTGTGCATCCAATAGGTTTGTTTGTGTCATAGGATGAACATTTAGGTCATTTTCGTCCTCCATAGGCTTATTTTTGTCCAATTAGGGTTTCTAACAAAATCTTGTGCATCCAATAGGTGTGTTTGTGTCATTGGTTGAACATTTAGGTCATTTTCGTCCTCACTAGGCCTCTTCTTGTCCTATTAAGGTTTTTAACGAATCGTTTGCATCCAATAGGTGTGTTTGTGTCATTGGATGAACATTTAGGTCATTTTGGTCCTCCCAAGTCTTAATTTAGTCGAATTAGGGTTTTTAAGCTATCTTGTGCATCCAATAGGTGTTTTTGTGTCATTGGTTGAACATTTAGGTCATTTTCGTCCTCCGTATTGTTAATCTTGTCCAACTAGGATTTTTAGGCAGTTTTTTGAAGCCAATAGGTGTGTTTGTTTCATTGGATGATCATTTAGGTCCTCTGAAGTCTTAATCTAGTCGAATTAGGGTTTTTAACCTATCTTGTGCATCCAATAAGTGTTTTTGTGTCATTGGATGAACATTTAGGTCATTTTCGTCCTCCCTACACTTAATCTTGTTTGATTAGGGTTTTTAGAAAATCTTTTGCATCAAATACGTGTGTTTGTGTCATTGGAAGAATATTTAGGTCAGTTTTGTCCTCCCTACACTTAATCTTGTCCAATTAGGGTTTTTAACCAAGATTATGCAACCAATACGTGTGTTTGTGTCATTGGATTAACATTTAGGTTATTTTCGTCCTTTCCTACACTTAATCTTGTCCAATTCGGGTTTTTAACCAATCTTGTGCATCCAATAGGTGTGTTTGTGTCATTGGAAGAACATTTAGGTGATTTTCGACCTCCCTACACTTAATCTTGTCCAACTAGGGTTTTTAACCAATCTTTTGCATCCAATAGGTGTGTTTGTGTCATTGGATGAACATTTAGGTTATTTTGGTCCTCCCAAGTCTTAATCTAGTCGAATTAGGGTTTTTAACCTACATTGTGCATCCAATAGGTGTTTTTGTGTCATTGGATGAATATTTAGGTCATTTTCGTCCTCCCTACACTTAATCTTGTCCAATTATGGTTTTTATCAAATCTTTTGCATCCAATAGGTGTGTTTGTGTCATTGGTTGAACATTTAGGTCATTTTCGTCCTCACAAGGCCTATTCTTGTCCTATTATGGTTTTTAACCAATCTTGTACATCCAATAGGTGTGTTTGTGTCATTGGAAGAACATTTAGGTCATTTTCGACCTCCCTACACTTAATCTTGTCCAAGTAGGGTTTTTAACCAATTTTTTGCATCCAATAGGTGTGTTTGTGTCATTGAATGAACATTTAGGTTATTTTGGTCCTCCCAAGTCTTAATCTAGTCGAATTAGGCTTTTTAACCTACATTGTGCATCCAATAGGTGTTTTTGTGTCGTTGGATGAATATTTAGGTCATTTTCGTCCTCCCTACACTTAATCTTGTCCAATTAGGGTTTTTAACAAATCTTTTGCATCAAATAGGTGTGTTTGTGTAATTGGATGAACATTTAGGTCATTTTCGTCCTCCCAAATCTTAATCTTGTCCAATTAGGGTTTTTAACCTATCTTGTGCATCTAATACGTGTTTTTGTGTCATTGGATGAAAATTTAGGTCTTTTTCGTCCACCTTAGGAAAATTCTTGTACAATTAGGGTTTCTAACCAATCTTGTGCATCCAATAGGTGTGTTTGTGTCATTGGATGAACATTTATGTCATTTTATTTCTCCCTAGGCTAATTCTTGTCCAATTAGGGATTTCAACCAATCTTGTGCATCCAATACGTATTTTTGTGTCATTGGATGAAAATTTAAGTCTTTTCGTCCACCTTAGGAAAATTCTTGCACAATTAGGGTTTCTAACCAATCTTGTGCATCCAATAGGTGTGTTTGTGTCATTGGATGAACATTTAGGTCATTTTCGTTCTCCCTAGGCTTATTCTTGTCCAATTAGGGTTTTCAAGCAATTTTGTGCATCCAATAGGTGTGTGTGTGTCATTGGATGAACATTTAGGTCATTTTCATCCTCCCAAATCTTAATCTTGTCCAATTATGGTTTTTAACCTATCTTGTGCATCCAATACGTGTTTTTGTGTCATTGGATGAAAATTTAGGTCTTTTTCGTCCACCCTCGGAAAATTCTTGTACAATTAGGGTTTTTAACCTATCTTGTGCATCCAATAGGTCTTTTTGTGTCATTGGATGAACATTTAGGTCATTTGCGTCCTCCCTACACTTTATCTTATCCGATTAGGGTTTTTGACAAATCTTGTGCATCTAATAGGTGTGTTTGGGTCATTGGATGAACATTTAGGTCACTTTCGTCCTCCCAATTCTTAATCTTGTCCAATTAGGGTTTTTAACCTTTCTTGTGCATCCAATAGGGGTTTTTGTGTCATAGGATGAACATTTAGGTCATTTTCATCCACCCAAGACTTAATCTTGTCCAATTAGGGTTTTTAACAAATCTTTTGCATCCAATAGGTGTGTTTGTGTCATTTGATGAACATTTAGGTCATTTTCGTCCTCACTAGGCCTAATCTTGTCCTATTAAGGTTTTTAACCAATCTTGTGCATCCAATAGGTTTGTTTGTGTCATAGGATGAACATTTAGATCATTTTCGTCCTCCATAGGCTTATTCTTGTCCAATTAGGGTTTCTAACAAAATCTTGTGCATCCAATAGGTGTGTTTGTGTCATTGGTTGAACATTTAGGTCATTTTCGTCCTCACTAGGCCTATTCTTGTCCTATTAAGGTTTTTAACAAATCGTTTGCATCCAATAGGTGTGTTTGTAACATTGGATGAACATTTAGGTCATTTTGGTCCTCCCAAGTCTTAATCTAGTCGAATTAGGGTTCTTAAGGTATCTTGTGCATCCAATAGGTGTTTTTGTGTCATTGGTTGAACATTTAGGTCATTTTCGTCCTCCGTATTGTTAATCTTGTCCAACTAGGATTTTTAAGCAGTTTTTTGCATCCAATAGGTGTGTTTGTTTCATTGGATGATCATTTAGGTCCTCTGAAGTCTTAATCTAGTCGAATTAGGGTTTTTAACCTATCTTGTGCATCCAATAAGTGTTTTTGTGTCATTGGATGAACATTTAGGTCATTTTCGTCCTCCCTACACTTAATCTTGTTTGATTAGGGTTTTTAGAAAATCTTTTGCATCAAATACGTGTGTTTGTGTCATTGGAAGAATATTTAGGTCAGTTTTGTCCTCCCTACACTTAATCTTGTCCAATTAGGGTTTTTAACCAAGATTATGCAACCAATACGTGTGTTTGTGTCATTGGATTAACATTTAGGTTATTTTCGTCCTTTCCTACACTTAATCTTGTCCAATTCGGGTTTTTAACCAATCTTGTGCATCCAATAGGTGTGTTTGTGTCATTGGAAGAACATTTAGGTGATTTTCGACCTCCCTACACTTAATCTTGTCCAACTAGGGTTTTTAACCAATCTTTTGCATCCAATAGGTGTGTTTGTGTCATTGGATGAACATTTAGGTTATTTTGGTCCTCCCAAGTCTTAATCTAGTCGAATTAGGGTTTTTAACCTACATTGTGCATCCAATAGGTGTTTTTGTGTCATTGGATGAATATTTAGGTCATTTTCGTCCTCCCTACACTTAATCTTGTCCAATTATGGTTTTTATCAAATCTTTTGCATCCAATAGGTGTGTTTGTGTCATTGGTTGAACATTTAGGTCATTTTCGTCCTCACAAGGCCTATTCTTGTCCTATTATGGTTTTTAACCAATCTTGTACATCCAATAGGTGTGTTTGTGTCATTGGAAGAACATTTAGGTCATTTTCGACCTCCCTACACTTAATCTTGTCCAAGTAGGGTTTTTAACCAATTTTTTGCATCCAATAGGTGTGTTTGTGTCATTGAATGAACATTTAGGTTATTTTGGTCCTCCCAAGTCTTAATCTAGTCGAATTAGGCTTTTTAACCTACATTGTGCATCCAATAGGTGTTTTTGTGTCGTTGGATGAATATTTAGGTCATTTTCGTCCTCCCTACACTTAATCTTGTCCAATTAGGGTTTTTAACAAATCTTTTGCATCAAATAGGTGTGTTTGTGTCATTGGATGAACATTTAGGTCATTTTCGTCCTCCCAAATCTTAATCTTGTCCAATTAGGGTTTTTAACCTATCTTGTGCATCTAATACGTGTTTTTGTGTCATTGGATGAAAATTTAGGTCTTTTTCGTCCACCTTAGGAAAATTCTTGTACAATTAGGGTTTCTAACCAATCTTGTGGATCCAATAGGTGTGTTTGTGTCATTGGATGAACATTTATGTCATTTTCGTTCTCCCTAGGCTAATTCTTGTCCAATTAGGGATTTGAACCAATCTTGTGCATCCAATACGTATTTTTGTGTCATTGGATGAAAATTTAAGTCTTTTCGTCCACCTTAGGAAAATTCTTGCACAATTAGGGTTTCTAACCAATCTTGTGCATCCAATAGGTGTGTTTGTGTCATTGGATGAACATTTAGGTCATTTTCGTTCTCCCTAGGCTTATTCTTGTCCAATTAGGGTTTTCAAGAAATTTTGTGCATCCAATAGGTGTGTGTGTGTCATTGGATGAACATTTAGGTCATTTTCATCCTCCCAAATCTTAATCTTGTCCAATTATGGTTTTTAACCTATCTTGTGCATCCAATACGTGTTTTTGTGTCATTGGATGAAAATTTAGGTCTTTTTCGTCCACCCTCGGAAAATTCTTGTACAATTAGGGTTTTTAACCTATCTTGTGCATCCAATAGGTCTTTTTGTGTCATTGGATGAACATTTAGGTCATTTGCGTCCTCCCTACACTTTATCTTATCCGATTAGGGTTTTTGACAAATCTTGTGCATCTAATAGGTGTGTTTGGGTCATTGGATGAACATTTAGGTCACTTTCGTCCTCCCAATTCTTAATCTTGTCCAATTAGGGTTTTTAACCTTTCTTGTGCATCCAATAGGGGTTTTTGTGTCATAGGATGAACATTTAGGTCATTTTCATCCACCCAAGACTTAATCTTGTCCAATTAGGGTTTTTAACAAATCTTTTGCATCCAATAGGTGTGTTTGTGTCATTTGATGAACATTTAGGTCATTTTCGTCCTCACTAGGCCTAATCTTGTCCTATTAAGGTTTTTAACCAATCTTGTGCATCCAATAGGTTTGTTTGTGTCATAGGATGAACATTTAGATCATTTTCGTCCTCCATAGGCTTATTCTTGTCCAATTAGGGTTTCTAACAAAATCTTGTGCATCCAATAGGTGTGTTTGTGTCATTGGTTGAACATTTAGGTCATTTTCGTCCTCACTAGGCCTATTCTTGTCCTATTAAGGTTTTTAACGAATCGTTTGCATCCAATAGGTGTGTTTGTGTCATTGGATGAACATTTAGGTCATTTTGGTCCTCCCAAGTCTTAATTTAGTCGAATTAGGGTTTTTAAGCTATCTTGTGCATCCAATAGGTGTTTTTGTGTCATTGGTTGAACATTTAGGTCATTTTCGTCCTCCGTATTGTTAATCTTGTCCAACTAGGATTTTTAGGCAGTTTTTTGAAGCCAATAGGTGTGTTTGTTTCATTGGATGATCATTTAGGTCCTCTGAAGTCTTAATCTAGTCGAATTAGGGTTTTTAACCTATCTTGTGCATCCAATAAGTGTTTTTGTGTCATTGGATGAACATTTAGGTCATTTTCGTCCTCCCTACACTTAATCTTGTCCGATTAGGGTTTTTAAAAAATCTTTTGCATCAAATACGTGTGTTTGTGTCATTGGAAGAATATTTAGGTCAGTTTTGTCCTCCCTACACTTAATCTTGTCCAATTAGGGTTTTTAACCAAGATTATGCAACCAATACGTGTGTTTGTGTCATTGGATTAACATTTAGGTTATTTTCGTCCTTTCCTACACTTAATCTTGTCCAATTCGGGTTTTTAACCAATCTTGTGCATCCAATAGGTGTGTTTGTGTCATTGGAAGAACATTTAGGTGATTTTCGACCTCCCTACACTTAATCTTGTCCAACTAGGGTTTTTAACCAATCTTTTGCATCCAATAGGTGTGTTTGTGTCATTGGATGAACATTTAGGTTATTTTGGTCCTCCCAAGTCTTAATCTAGTCGAATTAGGGTTTTTAACCTACATTGTGCATCCAATAGGTGTTTTTGTGTCATTGGATGAATATTTAGGTCATTTTCGTCCTCCCTACACTTAATCTTGTCCAATTATGGTTTTTATCAAATCTTTGCCATCCAATAGGTGTGTTTGTGTCATTGGTTGAACATTTAGGTCATTTTCGTCCTCACAAGGCCTATTCTTGTCCTATTATGGTTTTTAACCAATCTTGTACATCCAATAGGTGTGTTTGTGTCATTGGAAGAACATTTAGGTCATTTTCGACCTCCCTACACTTAATCTTGTCCAAGTAGGGTTTTTAACCAATTTTTTGCATCCAATAGGTGTGTTTGTGTCATTGAATGAACATTTAGGTTATTTTGGTCCTCCCAAGTCTTAATCTTGTCGAATTAGGCTTTTTAACCTACATTGTGCATCCAATAGGTGTTTTTGTGTCGTTGGATGAATATTTAGGTCATTTTCGTCCTCCCTACACTTAATCTTGTCCAATTAGGGTTTTTAACAAATCTTTTGCATCAAATAGGTGTGTTTGTGTCATTGGATGAACATTTAGGTCATTTTCGTCCTCCCAAATCTTAATCTTGTCCAATTAGGGTTTTTAACCTATCTTGTGCATCTAATACGTGTTTTTGTGTCATTGGATGAAAATTTAGGTCTTTTTCGTCCACCTTAGGAAAATTCTTGTACAATTAGGGTTTCTAACCAATCTTGTGCATCCAATAGGTGTGTTTGTGTCATTGGATGAACATTTATGTCATTTTATTTCTCCCTAGGCTAATTCTTGTCCAATTAGGGATTTCAACCAATCTTGTGCATCCAATACGTATTTTTGTGTCATTGGATGAAAATTTAAGTCTTTTCGTCCACCTTAGGAAAATTCTTGCACAATTAGGGTTTCTAACCAATCTTGTGCATCCAATAGGTGTGTTTGTGTCATTGGATGAACATTTAGGTCATTTTCGTTCTCCCTAGGCTTATTCTTGTCCAATTAGGGTTTTCAAGCAATTTTGTGCATCCAATAGGTGTATGTGTGTCATTGGATGAACATTTAGGTCATTTTCATCCTCCCAAATCTTAATCTTGTCCAATTATGGTTTTTAACCTATCTTGTGCATCCAATACGTGTTTTTGTGTCATTGGATGAAAATTTAGGTCTTTTTCGTCCACCCTAGGAAAATTCTTGTACAATTAGGGTTTTTAACCTATCTTGTGCATCCAATAGGTCTTTTTGTGTCATTGGATGAACATTTAGGTCATTTGCGCCCTCCCTACACTTTATCTTGTCCGATTAGGGTTTTTGACAAATCTTGTGCATCTAATAGGTGTGTTTGGGTCATTGGATGAACATTTAGGTCACTTTCGTCCTCCCAATTTTTAATCTTGTCCAATTAGGGTTTTTAGCCTTTCTTGTGCATCCAATAGGGGTTTTTGTGTCATAGGATGCACATTTAGGTCATTTTCATCCACCCAAGACTTAATCTTGTCCAATTAGGGTTTTTAACAAATCTTTTGCATCCAATAGGTGCGTTTGTGTCATTGGATGAACATTTAGGTCATTTTCGTCCTCACTAGGCCTATTCTTGTCCTATTAAGGTTTTTAAACAATGTTGTGCATCCAATAGGTTTGTTTGTGTCATAGGATGAACATTTAGGTCATTTTCGTCCTCCATAGGCTTATTTTTGTCCAATTAGGGTTTCTAACCAATCTTGTGCATCCAATAGTTGTGTTTGTGTCATTGGATGAACATTTAGGTCATTTTGGTCCTCCCAAGTCTTAATCTAGTCGAATTAGGGTTTTTAACCTATCTTGTGCATCCAATAGGTGTTTTTGTGTCATTGGATGAACATTTAGGTCATTTTCGTCCTCCCTACACTTAATCTTGTCCAATTAGGGTTTTTAACAAATCTTTTGCATCCAATAGGTGTGTTTGTGTCATTAGTGGAACATTTAGGTCATTTTCGTCCTCTCTAGGCCTATTCTTGTCCTATTATGGTTTTTAACCAATCTTGTGCATCCAACAGGTTTGTTTGTGTCATAGGATGAACATTTAGGTCATTTTCGTCCTCCATAGGCTTATTCTTGTCCAATTAGGGTTTCTAACAAAATCTTGTGCATCCAATAGGTGTGTTTGTGTCATTGGTTGAACATTTAGGTCATTTTCGTCCTCACTAGGCCTATTCTTGTCCTATTAAGGTTTTTAACAAATCGTTTGCATCCAATAGGTGTGTTTGTAACATTGGATGAACATTTAGGTCATTTTGGTCCTCCCAAGTCTTAATCTAGTCGAATTAGGGTTCTTAAGGTATCTTGTGCATCCAATAGGTGTTTTTGTGTCATTGGTTGAACATTTAGGTCATTTTCGTCCTCCGTATTGTTAATCTTGTCCAACTAGGATTTTTAAGCAGTTTTTTGCATCCAATAGGTGTGTTTGTTTCAATGGATGATCATTTAGGTCCTCCGAAGTCTTAATCTAGTCAAATTAGGGTTTTTAACCTATCTTGTGCATCCAATAAGTGTTTTTGTGTCATTGGATGAACATTTAGGTCATTTTCGTCCTCCCTACACTTAATCTTGTCCGATTAGGGTTTTTAAAAAATCTTTTGCATCAAATACGTGTGTTTGTGTCATTGGAAGAATATTTAGGTCAGTTTGGTCCTCCCTACACTTAATCTTGTCCAATTAGGGTTTTTAACCAAGATTATGCAACCAATACGTGTGTTTGTGTCATTGGATTAACATTTAGGTTATTTTCGTCCTTTCCTACACTTAATCTTGTCCAATTCGGGTTTTTAACCAATCTTGTGCATCCAATAGGTGTGTTTGTGTCATTGGAGGAACATTTTGGTCTTTTTCGTCCTCCCTACGATTATTCTTGTCCAATTAGGGGTTTTAACCAATCATGTGCATCCAATAGGTGTGTTTATGTCATTGGATGAACATTTAGGTCATTTTCGTCCCCCCAAGTCTTAATCTTGGCCATTTATGGTTGTTAACCAATCTTGTGCATCCAATAGGTGTGTTTGAGTCATTGGATTAAAATTTAGGTCATTTTCGTCCTCCCTAGGCTAATTCTTGTCCAATTAGTGTTTTTAACCAATCTTGTGCATCCAATAGGTGTGTTTGTGTCATTGGATGAACATTTAGGTCATTTTCGTCCTCCCAAATATTAATCTTGTCCAATTAGGTTTTTTAACCTATCTTGTGCAACCAATACGTGTTTTTGTGTCATTGGATGAAAATTTAGGTCTTTTTCGTCCACCCTAGGAAAATTCTTGTACAATTAGGGTTGCTAACCAATCTTGTGCATCCAATAGGTGTGTCTGTGTCATTCGATGAACATTTAGGTCATTTTCGTTCTCCCTAGGCTTATTCTTGACCGATTAGGGTTTTCAACCAATCTTGTGCATCCAATAGGTTTGTGTGTGTCATTGGAGGAACCATTTGGTCATTTTCGTCCTCCCTAGGCTTAATCTTGTCCAATTAGGGTTTTAAAGCAACCTTGTGCATCGAATAAGTACGTTTGTGTTATTGGATGAACATTTAGGTGATTTTCGCCCTCACTAGGCCTATTCTTATCCTATTAAGGTTTTTAACCAATCTTGTGCATCCAATAGGTGTGTTTTTGTCATTGGAAGAACATTTAGGTCATTTTCGACCTCCCTAGACTTAATCTTGTCCAACTTGGGTTTTTAACGAATCTTTTGCATCCAATAGGTGTGTTTGTGTCATTGGATGAACATATAGGTCATTTTGGTCCTCCCAAGTCTTAATCTAGTCGAATTAGGGTTTTTAAGCTATCTTGGGCATCCAATAGGTGTTTTTGTGTCATTGGATGAACATTTAGGTCATTTTCGTCCTCGGTATTGTTAATCTTGTCCAACTAGGGTTTTTAACCAGTCTTTTGCATCCAATACGTGTGTTTGTTTCACTGGATGATCATTTAGGTCATTTAGGTCCTCCGAAGTCTTAATCTAGTCGAATTAGGGTTTTTAACCTATCTGGTGCATCCAATAAGTGTTTTTGTGTCACTGGATGAACATTTAGGTCATTTTCGTCCTCCCTACACTTAATCTTGTCCGATTAGGGTTTTTGACCAATCTTGTGCATCTAATAGGTGTGTTTGTGTCATTGGATGAACATTTAGGTCATTTTCGTCCTCCCAATTCTTAATCTTGTCCAATTAGGGTTTTTAACCAATCTTTTGCATCCAATATGTTTGTTTGTGTCACTGGATGAACATTTAGGTCATTTTCGTCCTCACTAGGCCCATTCTTGTACAATTAAGGTTTTTGACCAATCTTGTGCATCTAATAGGTGTGTTTGTGTCATTGGATGAACATTTAGGTCATTTTCATCCTCCCAAATCTTAATCTTGTCCAATTATGGTTTTTAACCTATCTTGTGCATCCAATACGTGTTTTTGTGTCATTGGATGAAAATTTAGGTGTTTTTCGTCCACCCTAGGAAAATTCTTGTACAATTAGGGTTTTTAACAAAATCTTGTGCATCCAATAGGTGTGTTTGTGTCATTGGTTGAACATTTAGGTCATTTTCGTCCTCACTAGGCCTATTCTTGTACAATTAAGGTTTTTGACCAATCTTGTGCATCTAATAGGTGTGTTTGTGTCATTGGATGAACATTTAGGTCATTTTCATCCTCCCAAATCTTAATCTTGTCCAATTATGGTTTTTAACCTATCTTGTGCATCCAATACGTGTTTTTGTGTCATTGGAAGAACATTTAGGTCATTTTCGACCTACCTACACTTCATCTTGTCCAATTTGGGTTTTTAACCAATATTTTGCATCCAATAGGTGTGTTTGTGTTATAGGAAGAACATTTAGGTCATTTTCGACCTCCCTACACTTAATCTTATCCAATTATGGTTTTTAACCAATATCATGCATCCAATAGGTTTGTTTGTGTCATTGAATTGTCATTTAGGTCATTTTCGTCCTTCCTACACTTAATCTTGTCCATTTAGGGTTTTGAACCAATCTTGTGCATCCAATAGGTGTGTTTGTGTCATTGGATTAAAATTTAGGTCATTTTCGTCCTCCCTAGGCTAATTATTATCCAATTAGGGTTTGTAACCAATCTTGTGCATCCAATAGGTGTGTTTGTGTCATTGGAT
>JBBPBS010000494.1:0-11394 GCA_037974835.1 Cicer judaicum | reverse complement strand
TGTGTCATTGGATGAACATTTAGGTCATTTTCGTCCTCCATAGGCTTATTCTTGTCCAATTAGGGTTTTTAACCAATCTTGTGCATACAATAGGTGTTTTTGTGTCAATGGATGAAAATTTAGGTCATTTTCGTCCTCCCAAGTCTTAATCTTGTCCAATTAGGGTTTTTAACCAATCTTGTGCATCTGATAGGCATTTTTTTGTCATTGGATGAACAGTTAGGTCATTTTCTTCCTCCCTAGTCTTAATCTTGTCCAATTAGAGTTTTTAACCAATCTTGTGCATCCAATAGGTGTTTTTGTGTCATTGGATGAACAATTACGTCATTTTCGTCCTCACTAGGCTTATTCTTGTCCAATTAGGGTTTTTAACCAATCTTATGTACCAATAGGTATTTTATGTCAAAGGATGAACATTTAGGTCATTTACGTCCTCCCAAGTTAATCTTGTCCAATTAGGGTTTTTAACCAATCTTGTGCATCATATAGGTGTGATTGTGACATTGGATGAACAATTACGTCATTTTCTTCCTCACTAGGCTGATTCTTGTCCAATTTGGGTTGTAACCAATCTTGTGCATCCAATAGGTGTGTTTGTGTCATTGGATGAACCAATAGGTCATTTTCGTCCTCCCTAGGCTTATTCTTGTCCAATTAGGGTTTTTAACCAATCTTGTGTACCAATAGGTATTTTGTGTCAAAGGATGAACATTTAGGTCACTTACGTCCTTCCAAGGTAATCTTGTCCAATTAGGGTTTTTAACCAATCTTGTGCATCCAATAGGAGTTTTTATGTCATTAGATAAACATTTAGGTCATTTTCGTCCTACCAAGTCTTAATCTTTCCATTAGGGTTTTTAACCAATCTTGTGCATCGAATAAGTTCGTTTGTGTCATTGGGTGAACATTTAAGGTCATTTTCGTCTTCCATAGGCTTATTCTTGTCCAATTAGGGTTTCTTAACCAATCTTGTGCACCGAATAAGTTCGTTTGTGTCATAGGATTAACATTTCGGACATTTTCGTCCTCCCTAGGCTTAATCTTGTCCAATTAGGGTTTTTAACAAATCTTGTGCATCCAATAGGTGTGTTTGTGTCATTGGATGAATATTTATGTCATTTTTGTCCTCCCTAGGCTTATTCTTGTCCAATTAGGGTTTTTAACCAATCTTGTGCATCATATAGGTGTGATTGTGTCATTGGATGAACAATTACGTCATTTTCGTCCTCACTAGGCTTATTCTTGTCCAATTTGGGTTTTAACCAATCTTGTGCATCCAATAGGTGTGTTTGTGTCATTGGATGACCATTTAGGTCATTTTCGTCCTCCCTAGGCTTTTTCTTGACCAATTAGGGTTTTTATCCAATCTTGTGCATCCAATAGGTGTTTTTGTGTCATTGGATGAACATTTAGGTCATTTTCGTCCTCCTTATGTTTATTCTTGTCCAATTAGGGTTTTTAACCAATCTTGTGCATCCAATAGGCGTTTTTTTGTCATTGGATGAACATTTAGGTCATTTTCGTCCTCCCAAGGCTTAATCTTGTCCAATTAGGGTTTTTAACCAATCTTGTGCAACCAATAGGTGTTTTTGTGTCATTGGATGAACAATTAGGTCATTTTGGTATTCACTAGGCTTATTCTTGTCCAATTAGGGTTTTAACCAATCTTGTGCATCCCATAGGTGTGTTTGTGTCATTGGATGAACATTTAGGGCATTTTCGTCCTCCCTAGGCTTTTTCTTGACCAATTAGGGTTTTTATCCAATCTTGTGCATCCAATAGGTGTTTTTGTGTCATTGGATGAACATTTAGGTCATTTTCGTCCTCCTTATGTTTATTCTTGTCCAATTAGGGTTTTTAACCAATCTTGTGCATCCAATAGGTGTTTTCGTGTCATTGGATTAACATTTAGGTCATTTTCGTCCTCTATAGGCTTATTCTTGTAAAATTAAGGGTTTTTAACCAATCTTGTGCATCCAATAGGTGTTTTTGTGTTATTTGGATGAACATTTAGGTCATTTTCGTCCTCACTAGGCTTATTCTTGTCCAATTAGGGTTTTTAACCAATCTTGTGCATCCAATAGGTGTATTTGTGTCATTGGATGAACATTTAGGTCATTTTCGTCCTTCCAAGGCTTAATCTTGTCCAATTAGGGTTTATAACCAATCTTGTCCATCGAATAAGTTCGTTTCGGTCATTGGATGAACATTTAGGTCATTTTCGTCCTCCCAAGTCTTAATCTTGTCCAATTAGGGTTTTTAACCAATCTTGTGCATCTAATAGGTGTTTTTGTGTCATTGGATGAACATTTAGGTCATTTTCGTCCTCCATAGGCTTATTCTTGTCCAATTAGGGTTTTTAACCAATCTTGTGCATACAATAGGTGTTTTTGTGTCATTGGATGAACATTTAGGTCATTTTCGTCCTCCCAAGTCTTAATCTTGTCCAATTAGGGTTTTTAACCAATCTTGTGCATCTGATAGGCGTTTTTTTGTCATTGGATGAACATTTAGGTCATTTTCTTCCTCCCTAGTCTTAATCTTGTCCAATTAGAGTTTTTAACCAATCTTGTGGATCCAATAGGTGTTTTTGTGTCATTGGAAGAATAATTACGTCATTTTCGTCCTCACTAGGCTTATTCTTGTCCAATTAGGGTTTTAACCAATCTTGTGCATCCAATAGGTGTGTTTCTGTCATTGGATGAACATTTAGGTCATTTTCGTCCTCCCTAGGCTTATTCTTGTCCAATTAGGGTTTTTAACCAATCTTGTGTACCAATAGGTATTTTGTGTCAAAGGATGAACATTTAGGTCATGTACGTCCTCCCAAGTTAATCTTGTCCAATTAGGGTTTTTAACCAATCTTGTGCATCTGATAGGCGTTTTTTTGTCATTGGATGAACATTTAGGTCATTTTCTTCCTCCCTAGTCTTAATCTTGTCCAATTAGAGTTTTTAACCAATCTTGTGCATCCAATAGGTGTTTTTGTGTCATTGGATGAACAATTACGTCATTTTCGTCCTCACTAGGCTTATTCTTGTCCAATTAGGGTTTTAACCAATCTTGTGCATCCAATAGGTGTGTTTCTGTCATTGGATGAACATTTAGGTCATTTTCGTCCTCCCTAGGCTTATTCTTGTCCAATTAGGGTTTTTAACCAATCTTGTGTACCAATAGGTGTTTTGTGTCATTGGATGAACATTTAGGTCATTTTCGTCCTCCTTATGTTTATTCTTGTCCAATTAGGGTTTTTAACCAATCTTGTGCATCCAATAGGTGTTTTCGTGTCATTGGATTAACATTTAGGTCATTTTCGTCCTCTATAGGCTTATTCTTGTAAAATTAAGGGTTTTTAACCAATCTTGTGCATCCAATAGGTGTTTTTGTGTTATTTGGATGAACAATTAGGTCATTTTCGTCCTCACTAGGCTTATTCTTGTCCAATTAGGGTTTTTAACCAAATTTGTGCATCGAATAAGTTCGTTTGTGTAATTGGATGAACATTTAGTTCATTTTCTTCCTCCCTGGGCTTAATTTTGTCTAATTAGGGTTTTTAACCAATCTTGTGCATCCAATAGGTGTGTTTGTGTCATTGGATGAACATTTAGGTCATTTTCGTCCTTCCTAGGTTCCTAATTGAACACTTAGGGTTTTTAGCCAATCTTGTGCATCCAGTTGGTGTGTTTGTGTCATTGGATGAACATTTAGGTCATTTTCGTCCTCCCAAGGCTTAATCTTGTCCAATTAGGGTTTATAACCAATCTTGTCCTTCGAATAAGTTCGTTTCGGTCATTGGATGAACATTTAGGTCATTTTCGTCCTCCCAATCGATATAGACAATCAAAAATACAGATGTGATTGGATCAATCGATTTGCAAAATCGATTAGTTTGCAAGGCATGCTACTGACTTGCACATTTTAATTTCAATAAATGTACCAATCGATTTGTCTAATCGATGTAAGCAATCAGTTCAGTCCTGGTGAATTAACCAATCGATTTGCCTAATCGATTTAAGGCTAACTGGCTCTCTAACTTTTACAATTCATTTTCTAATACATGTACCAATCGATTCACCTAATCGATTGATATCATACTTGATTTTCAGAGAATGTGCAAATCGATGTTGCCAATCGATTGCTTAATCCCAGACTGCATAATTTCATTCAACCCTGTTACAGAATCGACTTTACTAATCGATTTGCTTGTGAATCTTCAAGCTTTTGTTGATTTCTTAAGTTCCAAGCAATTGTCTCAAGTTTGTAGGGTTGAGTTGTTGTTCCTGAAATTTTTCTCAGTTTACAATGTCAGATTGATTTGATGATGTATGTTTGTCATTGTATGTTTGTCAAGTTTGTAGGGTTGAGTTGTTGTTCCTGAAATCGATGTTGTACCAATCTTGTGCATAGAATAAGTTCGCTTGTGTCATTGGATGAACATTTAGGTCTTTTTCGTCCTTCCTAGGCTTATTCTTGTCCAATTAGGGTTTTTTAACCAATCTTGTGCACCGAATAAGTTCGTTTCGGTCATTGAATGAACATTTACGTCATTTTCGTCCTCCCTAGGCTTAATCTTGTCCAATTAGGGTTTTTAACCAATCTTGTGCATCCAATAGGTGTGTTTGTGTCATTGGATGAACATTTAGGTCTTTTTCGTCCTCCCTAGGCTTATTCTTGTCCAGTTAGGGTTTTTAACCAATCTTGTGCATCGAATAAGTTCGTTTGTGTAATTGGATGAACATTTAGTTAATTTTCTCCCTCCAGAGGCTTAATCTTGTCCAATTAGGGTTTTTAACCAATGTTGTGCATCCAATAGGTGTATTTGTGTCATTGGATGAACATTTAGGTCATTTTCGTCCTCCCAAGGCTTAATCTTGTCCAATTAGGGTTTATAACCAATCTTGTCCATCGAATAAGTTCGTTTCGGTCATTGGATGAACATTTAGGTCATTTTCGTCCTCCCAAGTCTTAATCTTGTCCAATTAGGGTTTTTAACCAATCTTGTGCATCTAATAGGTGTTTATGTGTCATTGGATGAACATTTAGGTCATTTTCGTCCTCCATAGGCTTATTCTTGTCCAATTAGGGTTTTTAACCAATCTTGTGCATACAATAGGTGTTTTTGTGTCAATGGATGAAAATTTAGGTCATTTTCGTCCTCCCAAGTCTTAATCTTGTCCAATTAGGGTTTTTAACCAATCTTGTGCATCTGATAGGCATTTTTTTGTCATTGGATGAACAGTTAGGTCATTTTCTTCCTCCCTAGTCTTAATCTTGTCCAATTAGAGTTTTTAACCAATCTTGTGCATCCAATAGGTGTTTTTGTGTCATTGGATGAACAATTACGTCATTTTCGTCCTCACTAGGCTTATTCTTGTCCAATTAGGGTTTTTAACCAATCTTATGTACCAATAGGTATTTTATGTCAAAGGATGAACATTTAGGTCATTTACGTCCTCCCAAGTTAATCTTGTCCAATTAGGGTTTTTAACCAATCTTGTGCATCATATAGGTGTGATTGTGACATTGGATGAACAATTACGTCATTTTCTTCCTCACTAGGCTGATTCTTGTCCAATTTGGGTTGTAACCAATCTTGTGCATCCAATAGGTGTGTTTGTGTCATTGGATGAACCAATAGGTCATTTTCGTCCTCCCTAGGCTTATTCTTGTCCAATTAGGGTTTTTAACCAATCTTGTGTACCAATAGGTATTTTGTGTCAAAGGATGAACATTTAGGTCACTTACGTCCTTCCAAGGTAATCTTGTCCAATTAGGGTTTTTAACCAATCTTGTGCATCCAATAGGAGTTTTTATGTCATTAGATAAACATTTAGGTCATTTTCGTCCTACCAAGTCTTAATCTTTCCATTAGGGTTTTTAACCAATCTTGTGCATCGAATAAGTTCGTTTGTGTCATTGGGTGAACATTTAAGGTCATTTTCGTCTTCCATAGGCTTATTCTTGTCCAATTAGGGTTTCTTAACCAATCTTGTGCACCGAATAAGTTCGTTTGTGTCATAGGATTAACATTTCGGACATTTTCGTCCTCCCTAGGCTTAATCTTGTCCAATTAGGGTTTTTAACAAATCTTGTGCATCCAATAGGTGTGTTTGTGTCATTGGATGAATATTTATGTCATTTTTGTCCTCCCTAGGCTTATTCTTGTCCAATTAGGGTTTTTAACCAATCTTGTGCATCATATAGGTGTGATTGTGTCATTGGATGAACAATTACGTCATTTTCGTCCTCACTAGGCTTATTCTTGTCCAATTTGGGTTTTAACCAATCTTGTGCATCCAATAGGTGTGTTTGTGTCATTGGATGACCATTTAGGTCATTTTCGTCCTCCCTAGGCTTATTCTTGTCCAATTAGGGTTTTTAACCAATCTTGTGTACCAATAGGTGTTTTGTGTCAAAGGATGAACATTTAGGTCATTTTCATCCTCCCAAGATAATCTTGTCCAATTAGGGTTTTTAACCAATCTTGTGCATCCAATAGGAGTTTTTATGTCATTGGATGAACATTTAGGTCATTTTCGTCCTACCAAGTCGTAATCTTGTCCATTAGGGTTTTTAACCAATCTTGTGCATCGAATAAGATCGTTTTTGTCATTGGCTGAACATTTAAGGTCATTTTCGTCTTCCATAGGCTTATTCTTGTCCAATTAGGGTTTCTTAACCAATCTTGTGCACCGAATAAGTTCGTTTGTGTCATAGGATTAACATTTCGGTCATTTTCGTCCTCCCTATGCTTAATCTTGTCCAATTAGGGTTTTTAACCAATCTTGTGCATCCAATAGGTGTGTTTGTGTCATTGGATGAACATTTAGGTCATTTTTGTCCTCCCTAGGCTTATTCTTGTCCAATTAGGGTTTTTAACCAATCTTGTGCATCATATAGGTGTGATTGTGTCATTGGATGAACAATTACGTCATTTTCGTCCTCACTAGGATTATTCTTGTCCAATTTGGGTTTTAACCAATCTTGTGCATCCAATAGGTGTGTTTGTGTCATTGGATGACCATTTAGGTCATTTTCGTCCTCACTAGGCTTAATCTTGTCCAATTAGGGTTTATAACCAATCTTGTCCATCGAATAAGTTCGTTTTGGTCATTGGATGAACATTTAGGTCATTTTCGTCCTCCCAAGTCTTAATCTTGTCCAATTAGGGTTTTTAACCAATCTTGTGCATCTAATAGGTGTTTTTGTGTCATTGGATGAACATTTAGGTCATTTTCGTCCTCCATAGGCTTATTCTTGTCCAATTAGGGTTTTTAACCAATCTTGTGTACCAATAGGTGTTTTGTGTCAAAGGATGAACATTTAGGTCATTTTCGTCTTCCCATGTTAATCTTGTCCAATTAAGGTTTTTAACCAATCTTGTGCAACCAATAGGTGTTTTTGTGTCCTTGGATGAACAATTAGGTCATTTTCGTACTCACTAGGCTTATTCTTGTCCAATTAGGGTTTTAACCAATCTTGTGCATCCCATAGGTGTGTTTGTGTCATTGGATGAACATTTAGGTCATTTTCGTCCTCCCTAGGCTTTTTCTTGACCAATTAGGGTTTTTATCCAATCTTGTGCATCCAATAGGTGTTTTTGTGTCATTGGATGAACATTTAGGTCATTTTCGTCCTCCTTATGTTTATTCTTGTCCAATTAGGGTTTTTAACCAATCTTGTGCATCCAATAGGCGTTTTTTTGTCATTGGATGAACATTTAGGTCATTTTCGTCCTCCCAAGGCTTAATCTTGTCCAATTAGGGTTTTTAACCAATCTTGTGCAACCAATAGGTGTTTTTGTGTCATTGGATGAACAATTAGGTCATTTTGGTATTCACTAGGCTTATTCTTGTCCAATTAGGGTTTTAACCAATCTTGTGCATCCCATAGGTGTGTTTGTGTCATTGGATGAACATTTAGGGCATTTTCGTCCTCCCTAGGCTTTTTCTTGACCAATTAGGGTTTTTATCCAATCTTGTGCATCCAATAGGTGTTTTTGTGTCATTGGATGAACATTTAGGTCATTTTCGTCCTCCTTATGTTTATTCTTGTCCAATTAGGGTTTTTAACCAATCTTGTGCATCCAATAGGTGTTTTCGTGTCATTGGATTAACATTTAGGTCATTTTCGTCCTCTATAGGCTTATTCTTGTAAAATTAAGGGTTTTTAACCAATCTTGTGCATCCAATAGGTGTTTTTGTGTTATTTGGATGAACATTTAGGTCATTTTCGTCCTCACTAGGCTTATTCTTGTCCAATTAGGGTTTTTAACCAAATTTTGTGTCATTGGATGAACATTTAGGTCATTTTCGTCCTCTATAGGCTTATTCTTGTAAAATTAAGGGTTTTTAACCAATCTTGTGCATCCAATAGGTGTGTTTGTGTCATTGGATGAACATTTAGGTCATTTTCGTCCTTCCTAGGTTCCTAATTGAACACTTAGGGTTTTTAGCTAATCTTGTGCATCCAATAGGTGTGTTTGTGTCATTGGATGAACATTTAGGTCATTTTTGTCCTCCCAAGGCTTAATCTTGTCCAATTAGGGTTTATAACCAATCTTGTCCTTCGAATAAGTTCGTTTCGGTCATTGGATGAACATTTAGGTCATTTTAGTCCTCCCAATCGATATAGACAATCAAAAATACAAATGTGATTGGATCAATCGATTTGCAAAATCGATTAGTTTGCAAGGCATGCTACTGACTTGCACATTTTAATTTCAATAAATGTACCAATCGATTTGTCTAATCGATGTAAGCAATCAGTTCAGTCCTGGTGAATTAACCAATCGATTTGCCTAATCGATTTAAGGCTAACTGGCTCTCTAACTTTTACAATTCATTTTCTAATACATGTACCAATCGATTCACCTAATCGATTGATATCATACTTGATTTTCAGAGAATGTGCAAATCGATGTTGCCAATCGATTGCTTAATCCCAGACTGCATAATTTCATTCAACCCTGTTACAGAATCGACTTTACTAATCGATTTGCTTGTGAATCTTCAAGCTTTTGTTGATTTCTTAAGTTCCAAGCAATTGTCTCAAGTTTGTAGGGTTGAGTTGTTGTTCCTGAAATTTTTCTCAGTTTACAATGTCAGATTGATTTGATGATGTATGTTTGTCAATAATATCAAAAACGAACATATGACTAACATAATCTTGTCCAATTAGGGTTTTTAACCAATCTTGTGCATCCAATAGGTGTATTTGTGTCATTGGATGAACATTTAGGTCATTTTCGTCCTCCCAAGGCTTAATCTTGTCCAATTAGGGTTTATAACCAATCTTGTCCATCGAATAAGTTCATTTCGGTCATTGGATGAACATTTATGTCATTTTCGTCCTCCCAAGTCTTAATCTTGTCCAATTAGGGTTTTTAACCAATCTTGTGCATCTAATAGGTGTTTTTGTGTCATTGGATGAACATTTAGGTCATTTTCGTCCTCCATAGGCTTATTCTTGTCCAATTAGGGTTTTTAACCAATCTTGTGCATACAATAGGTGTTTTTGTGTCAATGGATGAAAATTTAGGTCATTTTCGTCCTCCCAAGTCTTAATCTTGTCCAATTAGGGTTTTTAACCAATCTTGTGCATCTGATAGGCATTTTTTTGTCATTGGATGAACAGTTAGGTCATTTTCTTCCTCCCTAGTCTTAATCTTGTCCAATTAGAGTTTTTAACCAATCTTGTGCATCCAATAGGTGTTTTTGTGTCATTGGATGAACAATTACGTCATTTTCGTCCTCACTAGGCTTATTCTTGTCCAATTAGGGTTTTTAACCAATCTTATGTACCAATAGGTATTTTATGTCAAAGGATGAACATTTAGGTCATTTACGTCCTCCCAAGTTAATCTTGTCCAATTAGGGTTTTTAACCAATCTTGTGCATCATATAGGTGTGATTGTGACATTGGATGAACAATTACGTCATTTTCGTCCTCACTAGGCTGATTCTTGTCCAATTTGGGTTGTAACCAATCTTGTGGATCCAATAGGTGTGTTTGTGTCATTGGATGAACCATTAGGTCATTTTCGTCCTCCCTAGGCTTATTCTTGTCCAATTAGGGTTTTTAACCAATCTTGTGTACCAATAGGTATTTTTTGTCAAAGGATGAACATTTAGGTCACTTACGTCCTCCCAAGGTAATCTTGTCCAATTAGGGTTTTTAACCAATCTTGTGCATCCAATAGGAGTTTTTATGTCATTGGATAAACATTTAGGTCATTTTCGTCCTACCAAGTCTTAATCTTGTCCATTAGGGTTTTTAACCAATCTTGTGCATCCCATAGGTGTGTTTGTGTCATTGGATGAACATTTAGGTCATTTTCGTCCTCCCTAGGCTTTTTCTTGACCAATTAGGGTTTTTATCCAATCTTGTGCATCCAATAGGTGTTTTTGTGTCATTGGATGAACATTTAGGTCATTTTCGTCCTCCTTATGTTTATTCTTGTCCAATTAGGGTTTTTAACCAATCTTGTGCATCCAATAGGCGTTTTTTTGTCATTGGATGAACATTTAGGTCATTTTCGTCCTCCCAAGGCTTAATCTTGTCCAATTAGGGTTTTTAACCAATCTTGTGCAACCAATAGGTGTTTTTGTGTCATTGGATGAACAATTAGGTCATTTTGGTATTCACTAGGCTTATTCTTGTCCAATTAGGGTTTTAACCAATCTTGTGCATCCCATAGGTGTGTTTGTGTCATTGGATGAACATTTAGGGCATTTTCGTCCTCCCTAGGCTTTTTCTTGACCAATTAGGGTTTTTATCCAATCTTGTGCATCCAATAGGTGTTTTTGTGTCATTGGATGAACATTTAGGTCATTTTCGTCCTCCTTATGTTTATTCTTGTCCAATTAGGGTTTTTAACCAATCTTGTGCATCCAATAGGTGTTTTCGTGTCATTGGATTAACATTTAGGTCATTTTCGTCCTCTATAGGCTTATTCTTGTAAAATTAAGGGTTTTTAACCAATCTTGTGCATCCAATAGGTGTTTTTGTGTTATTTGGATGAACATTTAGGTCATTTTCGTCCTCACTAGGCTTATTCTTGTCCAATTAGGGTTTTTAACCAATCTTGTGCATCCAATAGGTGTATTTGTGTCATTGGATGAACATTTAGGTCATTTTCGTCCTTCCAAGGCTTAATCTTGTCCAATTAGGGTTTATAACCAATCTTGTCCATCGAATAAGTTCGTTTCGGTCATTGGATGAACATTTAGGTCATTTTCGTCCTCCCAAGTCTTAATCTTGTCCAATTAGGGTTTTTAACCAATCTTGTGCATCTAATAGGTGTTTTTGTGTCATTGGATGAACATTTAGGTCATTTTCGTCCTCCATAGGCTTATTCTTGTCCAATTAGGGTTTTTAACCAATCTTGTGCAT
>JBBPBS010000493.1:34743-46789 GCA_037974835.1 Cicer judaicum | reverse complement strand
AAACCCTAATTGGACAAGAATAAGCCTAGGGAGGACGAAAATGAGCTAATTGTTCGTCCAATGACACAACACACCTATTGGATGCACAAGATTAGTTAGAAACCCTAATTGGAAAGAATAAGCCTAGGGAGGACGAAAATGACCTAATTGTTAATCCAAACACACAAATGAACTTATTTGATGCACTAGATTGGTTGAAAACCCTAATTGGACAAGAATAAGCCTAAGGAGGACGAAAATGACCTAAATGTTCATCCAATGACACAAACACACCTATTGGATGCACAAGATTGGTTGAAAACCTTAATTGGACAAGAATAAGCCTAGGGAGGACGGAAACGACCTAAATGTTCATCCAAAGATACAAATGAACTTATTCGATGGACAAGATTGGTTGAAAACCCTAATTGGACAAGAATAAGCCTAGGGAGGACGAAAATGACCTAAATGTTCATCCAATGACACAAACACACCTATTGGATGCACAAGATTGGTTAGAAACCCTAATTGGACAAGAACAAGCCAAGGGATGACGAAAATGACCTAAATGTTCGTCCAATGAAACAAACACACCTATTGGATGCACAACATTGGTTAGAAACCCTAATTGGACAAGAATAAGTCTAGGTAGGTCGAAAATGACCAAAATGTTCTTCCAATGACACAAACACACCTTTTGAATGCACAAGATTGGTTAGAAACCTTAATTGGACAAGAATAAGCCAAGGGATGACGAAAATGACCTAAATGTTCATCAAATGACACAAACACACCTATTGGATGCACAACATTGGTTAAAAACCCTAATTGGAAAAGAATAAGCCTATGGAGACCGAAAATGACCTAATTGTTCATCCAATTACACAAATGAACTTCTTAAATGCACAAGATTGGTTAGAAACCCTAATTGGACAAGAATAAGCCTAGGGAAGACGAATATGACCTAATTGTTCATCCAAAGACACAAATGAACTGATTTGACGCACAAGATTGGTTGAAAACCCTAATTGGACAAGAATAAGCCAAGGAAGGACGAAAATGACCTAAATGTTCATCCAATGAAACAAACACACCTATTGGATGCACAAGATTGGTTAGAAACCCTAATTGGACAAGAATAAGCCTAGGGAGGACGAAAATGACCTAAATGTTCATCCAATGACACAAACACACCTATTGGATGCACAAGAATGGTTAGAAACCCTAATTGGACAACAACAAGCCAAGGGATGACGAAAATGACCTAAATGTTCATTAAATGACACAAACACACCTATTGGATGCACAAAATTGGTTAAAAACCCTAATTGGAAAAGAATAAGCCTAGGGAGACTGAAAATCAGCTAATTGTTCATCCAATGACACAAACACACCTATTGGATGCACAAGATTAGTTAGAAACCCTAATTCGACAAGAATAAGCCTAGGGAGGACGAAAATGACCTAATTGTTAATCCAAAGACACAAATGAATTTATTTGATGCACAAGATTGGTTGAAAACCCTAATTGGACAAGAATAAGCCTAGGGAGGACGAAATTGACCTAAATGTTCATCCAATGACACAAACACACCTATTGGATGCACAAGATTCGTTAAAAACCCTAATTAGACAAGAATAAGCCAAGGGAGGACGAAAATGACCAAAATGTTCATCCAATGACACAAACACACCTATTGAATGCACAAGATTGGTTAGAAACCCTAATTGGACAAGAATAAGCCAAGGGATGACGAAAATGATCTAAATGTTCATCCAATGACACAAACACACCTGTTGGATGAACAAGATTGGTTAGAAACCCTAATTTGACAAGAATAAGCTTAAGGAGGACGAAAATGACCTAATTGTTCATCCAATGACACAAACACACCTATTGGATGTACAAGATTGGTTAAAAACCTTAATTGGAAAAGAATAAGCCTATGGAGACCGAAAATGACCTAATTATTCATCCAATTACACAAATGAACTTATTCAATGCACAAGATTGGTTAGAAACCCTAATTGGACAAGAATAAGCCTAGGGAAGACGAATATGACCTAATTGTTCATCCAAAGACACAAATGAACTTATTTGATGCACAAGATTGGTTGAAAACCCTAATTGTTACAAGAATAAGCCAAGGAAGGACGAAAATGACCTAAATGTTCATCCAATGGAACAAACACTCCTATTGGATGCACAAGATTGGTTAGAAACCCTAATTGGACAACAATAAGCCAAGGGATGACGAAATTGACCTAAATGTTCATCGAATGACACAAACACACCTGTTGGATGAACAACATTGGTTAGAAACCCTAATTTGACAGGAATAAGCTTAAGGAGGACGAAAATGACCTAATTGTTCATCCAATGACACAAACACACCTATTGGATGCACAAAATTGGTTAGAAACCCTAATTGGAAAAGAATAAGCCTATGGAGACCGAAAATGACCTAATTGTTCATCCAATTACACAAATGAACTTATTCAATGCACAAGATTGGTTAGAAACCCTAATTGGACAAGAATAAGCCTAGGGAAGACGAATATGACCTAATTGTTCATCCAAAGACACAAACACAACTATTGGATGCACAAGATTCGTTGCAAACCCTAATTGGACAAGAATAAGCCTAGGGAGGACGAAAATGACCAAAATGTTCATCCAATGACACAAACACACCTATTGAATGCACAAGATTGGTTAGAAACCCTAATTGGACAAGAATAAACCAAGGGATGACGAAATTGACCTAAATGTTCATCCAATGACACAATCACACCTGTTGGATGAACAAGGTTGGTTAGAAACCCTAATTTGACAGGAATAAGCTTAAGGAGGACGAAAATGACCTAATTGTTCATCCAATGACACAAACACACCTATTGGACGTACAAGATTGGTTAAAAACCTTAATTGGACAAGAATAAGCCTAGGGAAGACGAATATGACCTAATTGTTCATCCAAAGACACAAATGAACTCATTTGATGCACAAGATTGGTTGAAAACCCTAATTGGAGAAGAATAAGCCTAGGGAGGACGAAAATGACCTTAATGTTCATCCAATGACACTAACACACCTATTGGATACACAAAATTGGTTAGAAACCCTAATTGGAAAAGAATAAGCCTATGGAGACCAAAAATGACCTAATTGTTCATCCAATTACACAAATGAACTTATTCAATGCACTAGATTGGTTAGAAACTCTAATTGGAAAAGAATTAGCCTAGGGAGACTGAAAATGAGCTAATTGTTCATCCAATGACACAAACACACCTATTGGATGCATAAGATTAGTTAGAAACCCTAATTGGACAAGAATAAGCCTAGGGAGGACGAAAATGACCTAATTATTAATCCCAAGACACAAATGAACTTATTTGATGCACAAGATTGGTTGAAACCCCTAATTGGACAAGAATAAGCCTAGGGAGGACGAAAATGACTTAAATGTTCATCCAATGACACAAACACACCTATTGGATGCACAAGATTCCTTGAAAACCCTAATTGGACAAGAATAAGCCTAGGGAGGACGGAAACGACCTAAATGTTCATCCAAAGATACAAATGAACTTATTCGATGCGCAAGATTGGTTGAAAACCCTAATTGGACAAGAATAAGCCTAGGGAGGATGAAAACGACCTAAATGTTCATCCAATGACACAAACATACCTATTGGATGCACAAGATTGGTTAGAAACCCTAATTGGACAAGAATAAGCCTAGGGAGGACGAAAATGACCTAAATGTTCATCCAATGACACAAACACAACTATTGGATGCACAAGATTCGTTAAAAACCCTAATTGGACAAGAATAAGCCTAGGGAGGACGAAAATGACCTAAATGTTCATCCAATGACACAAACACACCTATTGGATGCACAAGATTGGTTAGAAACCCTAATTGGACAAGAACAAGCCAAGGGATGACGAAAATGACCTAAATGTTCATCAAATGACACAAACACACCTATTGGATGCAAAAATTGGTTAAAAACCCTAATTGGAAAAGAATAAGCCTAGGGAGACTGAAAATGAGCTAATTGTTCATCCAAAGACACAAACACACCAATTGGATGCACAAGATTAGTTAGAAACCCTAATGTGACAAGAATAAGCCTAGGGAGGACGAAAATAACCTAATTGTTAATCCAAAGACACATATGAACTTATTTGATGCACAAGATTGGTTGAAAACCCTAATTGGACAAGAATAAGCCTAGGGAGGACGAAAATGACCTAAATGTTCATCCAATGACACAAACACACCTATTGGATGTACAAGATTGGTTAAAAACCTTAATTGGAAAAGAATAAGCCTATGGAGACCGAAAATGACCAAATTATTCATCCAATTACACAAATGAACTTTTTCAATGCACAAGATTGGTTAGAAACCCTAATTGGACAAGAATAAGCCTAGGGAGTACGAAAATGACCTAATTGTTAATCCAAAGACACAAATGAACTTATTTGATGCACAAGATTGGTTGAAAACCCGAATTGGACAAAAATAAGCCTAGGGAGGACGAAATTGACCTAAATGTTCATCCAATGACACAAACACACCTATTGAATGCACAAGATTGGTTATAAACCCTAATTGCACAAGAATAAGACAAGGGATGACGAAAATGATCTAAATGTTCATCCAATGACACAAACACACCTGTTCGATGAACAAGATTGGTTAGAAACCCTAATTTGACAAGAATAAGCTTAAGGAGGACGAAAATGACCTAATTGTTCATCCAATGACACAAACACACCTATTGGATGTACAAGATTGGTTAAAAACCTTAATTGGAAAAGAATAAGCCTATGGAGACCGAAAATGACCTAATTATTCATCCAATTACACAAATGAACTTATTCAATGCATAAGATTGGTTAGAAACCTTAATTGGACAAGAATAAGCCTAGGGAAGACGAATATGACCTAATTGTTCATCCAATGACACAAACACACCTATTGGATGTACAAGATTGGTTAAAAACCTTAATTGGAAAAGAATAAGCCTATGGAGAACGAAAATGACCTAATTATTCATCCAATTACACAAATGAACTTATTCAATGCACAAGATTGGTTAGAAACCCTAATTGGACAAGAATAAGCCTAGGGAAGACGAATATGACCTAATTGTTCATCCAAAGACACAAATGAACTTATTGGATGCACAAGATTGGTTGAAAACCCTAATTGGACAAGAATAAGCCAAGGAAGGACGAAAATGACCTAAATGTTCATCCAATGAAACAAACACACCTATTGGATGCACAAGATTGGTTAGAAACCCTAATTGGACAAGAACAAGCCAAGGGATGACGAAAATGACCTAAATGTTCATCAAATGACACAAACACACCTATTGGATGCACAAAATTGGTTAAAAACCCTAATTGGAAAAGAATAAGCCTAGGGAGACTGAAAATCAGCTAATTGTTCATCCAATGACACAAACACACCTATTGGATGCACAAGATTAGTTAGAAACCCTAATTCGACAAGAATAAGCCTAGGGAGGACGAAAATGACCTAATTGTTAATCCAAAGACACAAATGAACTTATTTGATGCACAAGATTGGTTGAAAACCCTAATTGGACAAGAATAAGCCTAGGGAGGACGAAAATGACCTAAATGTTCATCCAATGACACAAACACACCTATTGGATGCACAAGATTGGTTAGAAACCCTAATTGGAAAAGAATAAGCCTATGGAGACCGAAAATGACCTAATTGTTCATCCAATTACACAAATGAACTTATTAAATGCACAAGATTGGTTAGAAACCCTAATTGGACAAGAATAAGCCTAGGGAAGACGTATATGACCTAATTGTTCATCCAAAGACACAAATGAACTTATTTGATGCACAAGATTGGTTGAAAACCCTAATTGGACAAGAATAAGCCAAGGAAGGACGAAAATGACCTAAATGTTCATCCAATGAAACAAACACACCTATTGGATGCACAAGATTGGTTAGAAACCCTAATTGGACAAGAATAAGCCTAGGGAGGACGAAAATGACCTAAATGTTCATCCAATGACACAAACACACCTATTGGATGCACAAGATTCGTTAGAAACCCTAATTGGACACGAATCAGCCTAGGGACGGCGAAAATGACCTAAATGTTCATCCAATGACACAAACACACCTATTGGATGCACAAGATTGGTTAGAAACCCTAATTGGACAAGAATAAGCCTAGGGAGGACGAAAATGACCTAAATGTTCATCCAATGACACAAACACACCTATTGGATGAACAACATTGGTTGAAAACCCTAATTGGACAAGATTAAGCCAAGGGAGGACGAAAATGACCTAAATGTTCATCCAATGACACAAACATACCTATTGGATGCACCAGATTGGTTGAAAACCCTAATTGGACAAGAATAAGCCTAGGGAGGACGAAAATGACCTAAATGTTCATCCAATGACACAAACACACCTATTGGATGCACAAGATTGGTTAGAAACCCTAATTGGACAAGAATAAGCCAAGGGAGGACGAAAATGACCTAAATGTTCATCCAATGACACAAACACACCTATTGGATGCACAAGATTGGTTAGAAACCCTAATTGGACAAGAACAAGCCAAGGGATGACGAAAATGACCTAAATGTTCATCAAATGACACAAACACACCTATTGAATGCACAAGATTGGTTAGAAACCCTAATTGGACAAGAATAAGCCAAGGGATGACGAAAATGACCTAAATGTTCATCCAATGACACAAACACACATGTTGGATGAACAAGATTGGTTAGAAACCATAATTTGACAGGAATAAGCTTAAGGAGGACGAAAATGACCTAATTGTTCATCCAATGACACAAACACACCTATTGGATGTACAAGATTGGTTAAAAACCTTAATTGGAAAAGAATAAGCCTATGGAGACCGAAAATGACCTAATTATTAATCCAATTACACAAATGAACTTATTCAATGCATAAGATTGGTTAGAAACCTTAATTGGACAAGAATAAGCCTAGGGAGACCGAAAATGACCTAATTGTTCATCCAATGACACAAACACACCTATTGGATGCACAAGATTGGTTAGAAACCCTAATTGGACAAGAACAAGCCAAGGGATGACGAAAATGACCTAAATGTTCATCAAATGACACAAACACACCTATTGGATGCACAAAATTGGTTAGATACCCTAATTGGAAAAGAATAAGCCTATGGAGACCGAAAATGACCTAATTGTACATCCAATTACACAAATGAACTTATTCAATGCACAAGATTGGTTAGAAACCTTAATTGGACAAGAATAAGCCTAGGGAGACCGAAAATGACCTAATTGTTCATCCAATGACACAAACACACCTATTGGATGCAAAAGATTGGTTAGAAACCCTAATTGGACAAGAATAAGCCTAGGGAGGACGAAAATGACCTAAATGTTCATCCAATGACACAAACACACCTATTGGATGCACAAGATTGGTTAGAAACCCTAATTGGACAAGAACAAGCCAAGGGATGACGAAAATGACCTAAATGTTCGTCCAATGAAACAAACACACCTATTGGATGCACAACATTGGTTAGAAACCCTAATTGGACAAGAATAAGTCTAGGTAGGTCGAAAATGACCAAAATGTTCTTCCAATGACACAAACACACCTTTTGAATGCACAAGATTGGTTAGAAACCTTAATTGGACAAGAATAAGCCAAGGGATGACGAAAATGACCTAAATGTTCATCAAATGACACAAACACACCTATTGGATGCACAACATTGGTTAAAAACCCTAATTGGAAAAGAATAAGCCTATGGAGACCGAAAATGACCTAATTGTTCATCCAATTACACAAATGAACTTCTTAAATGCACAAGATTGGTTAGAAACCCTAATTGGACAAGAATAAGCCTAGGGAAGACGAATATGACCTAATTGTTCATCCAAAGACACAAATGAACTGATTTGACGCACAAGATTGGTTGAAAACCCTAAGTGGACAAGAATAAGCCAAGGAAGGACGAAAATGACCTAAATGTTCATCCAATGAAACAAACACACCTATTGGATGCACAAGATTGGTTAGAAACCCTAATTGGACAAGAACAAGCCAAGGGATGATGAAAATGACCTAAATGTTCGTCCAATGAAACAAACACACCTATTGGATGCACAACATTGGTTAGAAACCCTAATTGGACAAGAACAAGCCAAGGGATGACGAAAATGACCTAAATGTTCATCAAATGACACAAACACACCTCTTGGATGAACAAGATTGGTTAGAAACCCTAATTTGACAAGAATAAGCTTAAGGAGGACGAAAATGACCTAATTGTTCATCCAATGACACAAACACACCTATTGGATGTACAAGATTGGTTAAAAACCTTAATTGGAAAAGAATAAGCCTATGGAGACCGAAAATGACCTAATTATTCATCCAATTACACAAATGAACTTATTCAATGCACAAGATTGGTTAGAAACCCTAATTGGACAAGAATAAGCCTAGGGAAGACGAATATGACCTAATTGTTCATCCAAAGACACAAATGAACTTATTTGATGCACAAGATTGGTTGAAAACCCTAATTGTTACAAGAATAAGCCAAGGAAGGACGAAAATGACCTAAATGTTCATCCAATGGAACAAACACTCCTATTGGATGCACAAGATTGGTTAGAAACCCTAATTGGACAACAATAAACCAAGGGATGACGAAATTGACCTAAATGTTCATCGAATGACACAAACACACCTGTTGGATGAACAACATTGGTTAGAAACCCTAATTTGACAGGAATAAGCTTAAGGAGGACGAAAATGACCTAATTGTTCATCCAATGACACAAACACACCTATTGGATGCACAAAATTGGTTAGAAACCCTAATTGGAAAAGAATAAGCCTATGGAGACCGAAAATGACCTAATTGTTCATCCAATTACACAAATGAACTTATTCAATGCACAAGATTGGTTAGAAACCCTAATTGGACAAGAATAAGCCTAGGGAAGACAAATATGACCTATATGTTCATCCAAAGACACAAATGAACTTATTTAATGCACAAGATTGTTTGAAAACCCTAATTGGACAAGAATAAGCCAAGGAAGGACGAAAATGACCTAAATGTTCATCCAATGAAACAAACACACCTATTGGATGCACAAGATTGGTTAGAAACCCTAATTGGACAAGAATAAGCCTAGCGATGTCGAAAATGACCAAAATGTTCATCCAATGACACAAACACACCTATTGAATGCACTAGATTGGTTAGAAACCCCGATTGGACAAGAATAAGCCAAGGGATGACGAAAATGACCTAAACGTTCATCCAATGACACAAACACACCTATTGGATCCACAAGATTCGTTAAAAACCCTAATTAGACAAGAATAAGCCTAGGGAGGTCGAAAATGACCAAAATGTTCATCCAATGACACAAACACACCTATTGAATGCACAAGATTGCTTAGAAACCCTAATTGGACAAGAATAAGCCTAGGGAGGACGAAAATGAGCTAATTGTTCATCCAATGACACAACACACCTATTGCATGCACAAGATTAGTTAGAAACCCTAATTGGACAAAAATAAGCCTAGGGAGGACGAAAATGACCTAATTGTTAATCCAAACACACAAATGAACTTATTTGATGCACTAGATTGGTTGAAAACCCTAATTGGACAAGAATAAGCCTAAGGAGGACGAAAATGACCTAAATGTTCATCCAATGACACAAACACACCTATTGGATGCACAAGATTGGTTGAAAACCCTAATTGGACAAGAATAAGCCTAGGGAGGACGGAAACGACCTAAATGTTCATCCAAAGATACAAATGAACTTATTCGATGGACAAGATTGGTTGAAAACCCTAATTGGACAAGAATAAGCCTAGGGAGGACGAAAATGACCTAAATGTTCATCCAATGACACAAACACACCTATTGGATGCACAAGATTGGTTAGAAACCCTAATTGGACAAGAACAAGCCAAGGGATGACGAAAATGACCTAAATGTTCGTCCAATGAAACAAACACACCTATTGGATGCACAACATTGGTTAGAAACCCTAATTGGACAAGAATAAGTCTAGGTAGGTCGAAAATGACCAAAATGTTCTTCCAATGACACAAACACACCTTTTGAATGCACAAGATTGGTTAGAAACCTTAATTGGACAAGAATAAGCCAAGGGATGACGAAAATGACCTAAATGTTCATCAAATGACACAAACACACCTATTGGATGCACAACATTGGTTAAAAACCCTAATTGGAAAAGAATAAGCCTATGGAGACCGAAAATGACCTAATTGTTCATCCAATTACACAAATGAACTTCTTAAATGCACAAGATTGGTTAGAAACCCTAATTGGACAAGAATAAGCCTAGGGAAGACGAATATGACCTAATTGTTCATCCAAAGACACAAATGAACTGATTTGACGCACAAGATTGGTTGAAAATCCTAATTGGACAAGAATAAGCCAAGGAAGGACGAAAATGACCTAAATGTTCATCCAATGAAACAAACACACCTATTGGATGCACAAGATTGGTTAGAAACCCTAATTGGACAAGAATAAGCCTAGGGAGGACGAAAATGACCTAAATGTTCATCCAATGACACAAACACACCTATTGGATGCACAAGATTGGTTAGAAACCCTAATTGGACAAGAATAAGCCTAGGGAGGACGAAAATGACCTAAATGTTCATCCAATGACACAAACACACCTATTGGATGCATAAGATTCGTTGAAAACCCTAATTGGACAAGAATAAGCCTAGGGAGGACGAAAACAACCTAAATGTTCATCCAATGACACAAACACACCTATTGGATGCACAAGATTCGTTTAAAACCCTAATTGTTCATCCAATGACACAAACACACCTATTGGATGCACAAGATTGGTTAGAAACCCTAATTGGACAAGAATAAGCCTAGGGAGGACGAAAATGACCTAAATGTTCATCCAATGACACAAACACACCTATTGGATGCACAAGATTGGTTAGAAACCCTAATTGGACAAGAATAAGCCTAGGGAGGACGAAATTGACCTAAATGTTCATCCAATGACACAAACACACCTATTGGATGCACAAGATTCGTTAAAAACCCTAATTAGACAAGAATAAGCCAAGGGAGGTCGAAAATGACCAAAATGTTCATCCAATGACACAAACACACCTATTGATTGCACAAGATTGGTTAGAAACCCTAATTGGACAAGAATAAGCCAAGGGACGACGAAAATGACCTAAATGTTCATCCAATGACACAAACACACCTATTGGATGAACAAGATTGGTTAGAAACCCTAATTTGACAGGAATAAGCTTAAGGAGGACGAAAATGACCTAATTGTTCATCCAATGACACAAACACACCTATTGGACGTACAAGATTGGTTAAAAACCTTAATTTGAAAAGAAAAAGCTTGTGGAGACCGAAAATGACCTAATTATTCATCCAAGTACACAAATGAACTTATTCAATGCATAAGATTGGTTAAAAACCCAAATTGGACAAGAATAAGCCAAGGAAGGACGAAAATGACCTAAATGTTCATCTAATGAAACAAACACACCTATTGGATGCACAAGATTGGTTAGAAACCCTAACTGGACAAGAATAAGTCTAGGGATTACACAAATGACCAAAATGTCATCAAATGACACAAACACACCTATTGGATGCACAAAATTGGTTAGAAACCCTAATTGGAAAAGAATAAGCCTATTGAGACCGAAAATGAACTAATTGTTCATCCAATTACACAAATGAACTTATTAGACGTACAAGATTAGTTAGAAACCCTAATTGGACAAGAAAAAGCCTAGGGAGGACGGAAATGACCTAATTGTTCATCCAAAGACACAAATGAACTTATTCGATGCACAAGATTGGTTGAAAACCATATTTGGACAAGAATAAGCCTAGGGAGGACGAAAATGACCTAAATGTTCATCCAATGACACAAACACACCTATTGGATGCACA
>JBBPBS010000493.1:0-12754 GCA_037974835.1 Cicer judaicum | reverse complement strand
TGAACATTTTCGTCATTTTCGACCTCCCTAGGCTTATTCTTGTCCAATTAGGGTTTCTAACCAATCTTGTGCATCAAATTGGTGTGTTTGTGTCATTGGATGAACATTTAGGTCATTAACAACCTCCGTAGGCTTATTCTTGTCCAATTAGGGTTTCTAACCAATCTTGTGCATCCAATAGGTGTGTTTGTGTTATTGGATGAACAATTAGGTCATTTTCGGTCTCCCTAGGCTTATTCTTGTCCAATTAGGGTTTTTAACCAATCTTGTGCATCCAATAGGTGTGCTTGTGTCATTGGTTGAACATTTAGGTCATTTTCGGCCTCCCTAGGCTTATTCTTGTCCAATTAGGGTCTTTAACCAATTTTTTGCATCCAATTGGTGTCTTTGTGTCCTTGGATGAACAATTAGGTTATTTTCGTTCTCCCTAGGGTTATTCTTGTCCAATTAGGGTTTTCAACCAATCTTGTGCATCGAATAGGTTGATTTGTGTCATTGGAAGAACATTTAGGTCATTTACGACCTTTCTAGGCCTATTCTTGTCCAATTAGGGTTTCTAAACAATCTTATGCATCCAATAGGTGTGTTTGTGTCATTGGATGAACAATTAGGTCATTTTCGTCCTCCCTAGGCTTATTCTTGTCCAATTAGGGTTTCTAACCAATCTTGTGCATCCAATAGGTGTGTTTGTGTCATTGGATGAACATTTAGGTCATTTACGACCTCCGTAGGCTTATTCTTGTCCAATTAGGGTTTCTAACCAATCTTGTGCGTCGAATAAGTTGATTTGTGTCATTGGATGAACAATTAGGTAATTTTCTTCCTTCTTAGGCTTATTCTTGTCCAATTAGGGTATTTAACCAATCTTGTACATCCAATTGGTGTGTTTGTGTCATTGGATGAACATTTTCGTCATTTTCGACCTCCCTAGGCTTATTCTTGTCCGATAAGGGTTTCTAACCAATCTTGTGCATCCAATAGGTGTGTTTGTGTCATTGGATGAACAGTTAGGTCATTTTCGGTTTCCCTTGGCTTATTCTTGTCCAATTAGGGTTTTTAACCAATCTTGTGCATCCAATAGGTGTGTTTGTGTCATTGGATGAACATTTAGGTCATTTTCGTCATCCCTTGGCTTATTCTTGGCCAATTAGGGTTTCTAACCAATCTTGTGCATCCAATAGGTGTGTTTGTGTCATCGGGTGAACATTTTCGTCATTTTCGACCTCCCTAGGCTTATTCTTGTCCAATTAGGGTTTCTAACCAATCTTGTGCATCCAATTGGTGTGTTTGTGTCATTGGATGAACATTTAGGTCATTAACAACCTCCGTAGGCTTATTCTTGTCCAATTAGGGTTTCTAACCAATCTTGTGCATCCAATAGGTGTGTTTGTGTTATTGGATGAACAATTAGGTCATTTTCGGTCTCCCTAGGCTTATTCTTGTCCAATTAGGGTTTTTAACCAATCTTGTGCATCCAATAGGTGTGCTTGTGTCATTGGTTGAACATTTAGGTCATTTTCGGTCTCCCTAGGCTTATTCTTGTCCAATTAGGGTCTTTAACCAATTTTTTGCATCCAATTGGTGTCTTTGTGTCCTTGGATGAACAATTAGGTTATTTTCGTTCTCCCTAGGGTTATTCTTGTCCAATTAGGGTTTTCAACCAATCTTGTGCATCGAATAGGTTGATTTGTGTCATTGGAAGAACATTTAGGTCATTTACGACCTTTCTAGGCCTATTCTTGTCCAATTAGGGTTTCTAAACAATCTTATGCATCCAATAGGTGTGTTTGTGTCATTCGATGAACAATTAGGTCATTTTCATCCTCCCTAGGCTTATTCTTGTCCAATTAGGGTTTCTAACCAATCTTGTGCATCCAATTGGTGTGTTTGTGTCATTGGATGAACATTTAGGTCATTTACGACCTCCGTAGGCTTATTCTTGTCCAATTAGGGTTTCTAACCAATCTTGTGCGTCGAATAAGTTGATTTGTATCATTGGATGAACAATTAGGTAATTTTCTTCCTTCTTAGGCTTATTCTTGTCCAATTAGGGTATTTAACCAATCTTGTGCATCCAATTGGTGTGTTTGTGTCATTGGATGAACATTTTCGTCATTTTCGACCTCCCTAGGCTTATTCTTGTCCGATTAGGGTTTCTAACCAATCTTGTGCATCCAATAGGTGTGTTTGTGTCATTGGATGAACAGTTAGGTCATTTTCGGTTTCCCTTGGCTTATTCTTGTCCAATTAGGGTTTTTAACCAATCTTGTGCATCCAATAGGTGTGTTTGTGTCATTGGATGAACATTTAGGTCATTTTCGTCATCCCTTGGCTTATTCTTGGCCAATTAGGGTTTCTAACCAATCTTGTGCATCCAATAGGTGTGTTTGTGTCATTGGATGAACATTTAGGTCATTTTCGTCCTCCCTAGGCTTATTCTTGTCCAATTAGGGTTTTCAACCAATCTTGTGCATTGAATAAGTTCATTTGTGTCATTGGATGAACAATTAGGTCATTTTCGTCCTCCCTAGGCTTATTCTTGTCCAATTAGGGTTTCTAACCAATCTTGTGCATCCAATAGGTGTGTTTGTGTCATTGGATGAACAATTAGGTCATTTTCGGTCTCCCTAGGCTTATTCTTGTCCAATTAGGGTTTTTAACCAATCTTGTGCATCCAATAGGTGTGCTTGTGTCATTGGTTGAACATTTAGGTCATTTTCGGTCTCCCTAGGCTTATTCTTGTCCAATTAGGGTCTTTAACCAATTTTTTGCATCCAATTGGTGTCTTTGTGTCCTTGGATGAACAATTAGGTTATTTTCGTTCTCCCTAGGGTTATTCTTGTCCAATTAGGGTTTTCAACCAATCTTGTGCATCGAATAGGTTGATTTGTGTCATTGGAAGAACATTTAGGTCATTTACGATCTTTCTAGGCCTATTCTTGTCCAATTAGGGTTTCTAAACAATCTTATGCATCCAATAGGTGTGTTTGTGTCATTCGATGAACAATTAGGTCATTTTCATCCTCCCTAGGCTTATTCTTGTCCAATTAGGGTTTCTAACCAATCTTGTGCATCCAATAGGTGTGTTTGTGTCATTGGATGAACATTTAGGTCATTTACGACCTCCGTAGGCTTATTCTTGTCCAATTAGGGTTTCTAACCAATCTTGTGCGTCGAATAAGTTGATTTGTGTCATTGGATGAACAATTAGGTAATTTTCTTCCTTCTTAGGCTTATTCTTGTCCAATTAGGGTATTTAACCAATCTTGTACATCCAATTGGTGTGTTTGTGTCATTGGATGAACATTTTCGTCATTTTCGACCTCCCTAGGCTTATTCTTGTCCGATAAGGGTTTCTAACCAATCTTGTGCATCCAATAGGTGTGTTTGTGTCATTGGATGAACAGTTAGGTCATTTTCGGTTTCCCTTGGCTTATTCTTGTCCAATTAGGGTTTTTAACCAATCTTGTGCATCCAATAGGTGTGTTTGTGTCATTGGATGAACATTTAGGTCATTTTCGTCATCCCTTGGCTTATTCTTGGCCAATTAGGGTTTCTAACCAATCTTGTGCATCCAATAGGTGTGTTTGTGTCATCGGGTGAACATTTTCGTCATTTTCGACCTCCCTAGGCTTATTCTTGTCCAATTAGGGTTTCTAACCAATCTTGTGCATCCAATTGGTGTGTTTGTGTCATTGGATGAACATTTAGGTCATTAACAACCTCCGTAGGCTTATTCTTGTCCAATTAGGGTTTCTAACCAATCTTGTGCATCCAATAGGTGTGTTTGTGTTATTGGATGAACAATTAGGTCATTTTCGGTCTCCCTAGGCTTATTCTTGTCCAATTAGGGTTTTTAACCAATCTTGTGCATCCAATAGGTGTGCTTGTGTCATTGGTTGAACATTTAGGTCATTTTCGGTCTCCCTAGGCTTATTCTTGTCCAATTAGGGTCTTTAACCAATTTTTTGCATCCAATTGGTGTCTTTGTGTCCTTGGATGAACAATTAGGTTATTTTCGTTCTCCCTAGGGTTATTCTTGTCCAATTAGGGTTTTCAACCAATCTTGTGCATCGAATAGGTTGATTTGTGTCATTGGAAGAACATTTAGGTCATTTACGACCTTTCTAGGCCTATCTATTCTTGTCCAATTAGGGTTTCTAAACAATCTTATGCATCCAATAGGTGTGTTTGTGTCATTCGATGAACAATTAGGTCATTTTCATCCTCCCTAGGCTTATTCTTGTCCAATTAGGGTTTCTAACCAATCTTTGTGCATCCATAGGTGTGTTTGTGTCATTGGATGAACATTTAGGTCATTTACGACCTCCGTAGGCTTATTCTTGTCCAATTAGGGTTTCTAACCAATCTTGTGCGTCGAATAAGTTGATTTGTGTCATTGGATGAACAATTAGGTAATTTTCTTCCTTCTTAGGCTTATTCTTGTCCAATTAGGGTATTTAACCAATCTTGTGCATCCAATTGGTGTGTTTGTGTCATTGGATGAACATTTTCGTCATTTTCGACCTCCCTAGGCTTATTCTTGTCCGATTAGGGTTTCTAACCAATCTTGTGCATCCAATAGGTGTGTTTGTGTCATTGGATGAACAGTTAGGTCATTTTCGGTTTCCCTTGGCTTATTCTTGTCCAATTAGGGTTTTTAACCAATCTTGTGCATCCAATAGGTGTGTTTGTGTCATTGGATGAACATTTAGGTCATTTACGACCTCCGTAGGCTTATTCTTGTCCAATTAGGGTTTCTAACCAATCTTGTGCGTCGAATAAGTTGATTTGTGTCATTGGATGAACAATTAGGTAATTTTCTTCCTTCTTAGGCTTATTCTTGTCCAATTAGGGTATTTAACCAATCTTGTACATCCAATTGGTGTGTTTGTGTCATTGGATGAACATTTTCGTCATTTTCGACCTCCCTAGGCTTATTCTTGTCCGATAAGGGTTTCTAACCAATCTTGTGCATCCAATAGGTGTGTTTGTGTCATTGGATGAACAGTTAGGTCATTTTCGGTTTCCCTTGGCTTATTCTTGTCCAATTAGGGTTTTTAACCAATCTTGTGCATCCAATAGGTGTGTTTGTGTCATTGGATGAACATTTAGGTCATTTTCGTCATCCCTTGGCTTATTCTTGGCCAATTAGGGTTTCTAACCAATCTTGTGCATCCAATAGGTGTGTTTGTGTCATCGGGTGAACATTTTCGTCATTTTCGACCTCCCTAGGCTTATTCTTGTCCAATTAGGGTTTCTAACCAATCTTGTGCATCCAATTGGTGTGTTTGTGTCATTGGATGAACATTTAGGTCATTAACAACCTCCGTAGGCTTATTCTTGTCCAATTAGGGTTTCTAACCAATCTTGTGCATCCAATAGGTGTGTTTGTGTTATTGGATGAACAATTAGGTCATTTTCGGTCTCCCTAGGCTTATTCTTGTCCAATTAGGGTTTTTAACCAATCTTGTGCATCCAATAGGTGTGCTTGTGTCATTGGTTGAACATTTAGGTCATTTTCGGTCTCCCTAGGCTTATTCTTGTCCAATTAGGGTCTTTAACCAATTTTTTGCATCCAATTGGTGTCTTTGTGTCCTTGGATGAACAATTAGGTTATTTTCGTTCTCCCTAGGGTTATTCTTGTCCAATTAGGGTTTTCAACCAATCTTGTGCATCGAATAGGTTGATTTGTGTCATTGGAAGAACATTTAGGTCATTTACGACCTTTCTAGGCCTATTCTTGTCCAATTAGGGTTTCTAAACAATCTTATGCATCCAATAGGTGTGTTTGTGTCATTGGATGAACAATTAGGTCATTTTCATCCTCCCTAGGCTTATTCTTGTCCAATTAGGGTTTCTAACCAATCTTGTGCATCCAATAGGTGTGTTTGTGTCATTGGATGAACATTTAGGTCATTTTCGTCCTCCCTAGGGTTATTCTTGTCCAATTAGGGTTTTCAACCAATCTTGTGCATTGAATATGTTCATTTGTGTCATTGGATGAACAATTAGGTCATTTTCGTCCTCCCTAGGATTATTCTTGTCCAATTAGGGTTTCTAACCAGTCTTGTGCATCCGATAGGTGTGTTTGTTTCATTGGATGAACAATTAGGTCATTTTCGTCCTCCGAAGGCTTATTCTTGTCCAATTAGGGCTTCTAACCAGTCTTGTGCATCCGATAGGTGTGTTTGTGTCATTGGATGAACAATTAGGTCATTTTCATCCTCCCTAGGCTTATTCTTGTCCAATTAGGGTTTCTAACCAATCTTGTGCATCCAATAGGTGTGTTTGTGTCATTGGATGAACAATTAGGTCATTTTCGGTCTCCCTAGGCTTATTCTTGTCCAATTAGGGTTTTTAACCAATCTTGTGCATCCAATAGGTGTGTTTGTGTCATTGGATGAACATTTAGGTCATTTTCGTCATCCCTTGGCTTATTCTTGGCCAATTAGGGTTTCTAACCAATCTTGTGCATCCAATAGGTGTGTTTGTGTCATCGGGTGAACATTTTCGTCATTTTCGACCTCCCTAGGCTTATTCTTGTCCAATTAGGGTTTCTAACCAATCTTGTGCATCAAATTGGTGTGTTTGTGTCATTGGATGAACATTTAGGTCATTAACAACCTCCGTAGGCTTATTCTTGTCCAATTAGGGTTTCTAACAAATCTTGTGCATCCAATAGGTGTGTTTGTGTTATTGGATGAACAATTAGGTCATTTTCGGTCTCCCTAGGCTTATTCTTGTCCAATTAGGGTTTTTAACCAATCTTGTGCATCCAATAGGTGTGCTTGTGTCATTGGTTGAACATTTAGGTCATTTTCGGTCTCCCTAGGCTTATTCTTGTCCAATTAGGGTCTTTAACCAATTTTTTGCATCCAATTGGTGTCTTTGTGTCCTTGGATGAACAATTAGGTTATTTTCGTTCTCCCTAGGGTTATTCTTGTCCAATTAGGGTTTTCAACCAATCTTGTGCATCGAATAGGTTGATTTGTGTCATTGGAAGAACATTTAGGTCATTTACGATCTTTCTAGGCCTATTCTTGTCCAATTAGGGTTTCTAAACAATCTTATGCATCCAATAGGTGTGTTTGTGTCATTCGATGAACAATTAGGTCATTTTCATCCTCCCTAGGCTTATTCTTGTCCAATTAGGGTTTCTAACCAATCTTGTGCATCCAATAGGTGTGTTTGTGTCATTGGATGAACATTTAGGTCATTTACGACCTCCGTAGGCTTATTCTTGTCCAATTAGGGTTTCTAACCAATCTTGTGCGTCGAATAAGTTGATTTGTGTCATTGGATGAACAATTAGGTAATTTTCTTCCTTCTTAGGCTTATTCTTGTCCAATTAGGGTATTTAACCAATCTTGTGCATCCAATTGGTGTGTTTGTGTCATTGGATGAACATTTTCGTCATTTTCGACCTCCCTAGGCTTATGCTTGTCCGATTAGGGTTTCTAACCAATCTTGTGCATCCAATAGGTGTGTTTGTGTCATTGGATGAACAGTTAGGTCATTTTCGGTTTCCCTTGGCTTATTCTTGTCCAATTAGGGTTTTTAACCAATCTTGTGCATCCAATTGGTGTGTTTGTGTCATTGGATGAACATTTAGGTCATTTTCGTCATCCCTTGGCTTATTCTTGGCCAATTAGGGTTTCTAACCAATCTTGTGCATCCAATAGGTGTGTTTGTGTCATCGGGTGAACATTTTCGTCATTTTCGACCTCCCTAGGCTTATTCTTGTCCAATTAGGGTTTCTAACCAATCTTGTGCATCAAATTGGTGTGTTTGTGTCATTGGATGAACATTTAGGTCATTAACAACCTCCGTAGGCTTATTCTTGTCCAATTAGGGTTTCTAACCAATCTTGTGCATCCAATAGGTGTGTTTGTGTTATTGGATGAACAATTAGGTCATTTTCAGTCTCCCTAGGCTTATTCTTGTCCAATTAGGGTTTTTAACCAATCTTGTGCATCCAATAGGTGTGCTTGTGTCATTGGTTGAACATTTAGGTCATTTTCGGTCTCCCTAGGCTTATTCTTGTCCAATTAGGGTCTTTAACCAATTTTTTGCATCCAATTGGTGTCTTTGTGTCCTTGGATGAACAATTAGGTTATTTTCGTTCTCCCTAGGGTTATTCTTGTCCAATTAGGGTTTTCAACCAATCTTGTGCATCGAATAGGTTGATTTGTGTCATTGGAAGAACATTTAGGTCATTTACGATCTTTCTAGGCCTATTCTTGTCCAATTAGGGTTTCTAAACAATCTTATGCATCCAATAGGTGTGTTTGTGTCATTCGATGAACAATTAGGTCATTTTCATCCTCCCTAGGCTTATTCTTGTCCAATTAGGGTTTCTAACCAATCTTGTGCATCCAATAGGTGTGCTTGTGTCATTGGTTGAACATTTAGGTCATTTTCGGTCTCCCTAGGCTTATTCTTGTCCAATTAGGGTCTTTAACCAATTTTTTGCATCCAATTGGTGTCTTTGTGTCCTTGGATGAACAATTAGGTTATTTTCGTTCTCCCTAGGGTTATTCTTGTCCAATTAGGGTTTTCAACCAATCTTGTGCATCGAATAGGTTGATTTGTGTCATTGGAAGAACATTTAGGTCATTTACGACCTTTCTAGGCCTATTCTTGTCCAATTAGGGTTTCTAAACAATCTTATGCATCCAATAGGTGTGTTTGTGTCATTGGATGAACAATTAGGTCATTTTCATCCTCCCTAGGCTTATTCTTGTCCAATTAGGGTTTCTAACCAATCTTGTGCATCCAATAGGTGTGTTTCTGTCATTGGATGAACATTTAGGTCATTTACGACCTCCGTAGGCTTATTCTTGTCCAATTAAGGTTTCTAACCAATCTTGTGCGTCGAATAAGTTGATTTGTGTCATTGGATGAACAATTAGGTAATTTTCTTCCTTCTTAGGCTTATTCTTGTCCAATTAGGGTATTTAACCAATCTTGTGCATCCAATTGGTGTGTTTGTGTCATTGGATGAACATTTTCGTCATTTTCGACCTCCCTAGGCTTATTCTTGTCCGATTAGGGTTTCTAACCAATCTTGTGCATCCAATAGGTGTGTTTGTGTCATTGGATGAACAGTTAGGTCATTTTCGGTTTCCCTTGGCTTATTCTTGTCCAATTAGGGTTTTTAACCAATCTTGTGCATCCAATAGGTGTGTTTGTGTCATTGGATGAACATTTAGGTCATTTACGACCTCCGTAGGCTTATTCTTGTCCAATTAGGGTTTCTAACCAATCTTGTGCGTCGAATAAGTTGATTTGTGTCATTGGATGAACAATTAGGTAATTTTCTTCCTTCTTAGGCTTATTCTTGTCCAATTAGGGTATTTAACCAATCTTGTGCATCCAATTGGTGTGTTTGTGTCATTGGATGAACATTTTCGTCATTTTCGACCTCCCTAGGCTTATGCTTGTCCGATTAGGGTTTCTAACCAATCTTGTGCATCCAATAGGTGTGTTTGTGTCATTGGATGAACAGTTAGGTCATTTTCGGTTTCCCTTGGCTTATTCTTGTCCAATTAGGGTTTTTAACCAATCTTGTGCATCCAATTGGTGTGTTTGTGTCATTGGATGAACATTTAGGTCATTTTCGTCATCCCTTGGCTTATTCTTGGCCAATTAGGGTTTCTAACCAATCTTGTGCATCCAATAGGTGTGTTTGTGTCATCGGGTGAACATTTTCGTCATTTTCGACCTCCCTAGGCTTATTCTTGTCCAATTAGGGTTTCTAACCAATCTTGTGCATCCAATTGATGTGTTTGTGTCATTGGATGAACATTTAGGTCATTTACAATTTCCATAGGCTAATTCTTGTCCAATTAGGGTTTCTAACCAATCTTGTGCATCCAATAGTTGTGTTTGTGTCATTGGATGAACAATTAGGTCTCTTTCGTCCTCCCTAGGCTTGTTCTTGTCCAATTAGGGTTTCTAACTAATCTTGTGCATCCAATAGGTGTGTTTGTGTCATTGGATGAATATTTATGTCATTTACGACCTCCGTAGGCTTATTCTTGTCCAATTAGGGTTTCTAACCAATCTTGTGCATCGAATAAGTTGATTTGTGTCATTGGATGAACAATTAGGTTATTTTCGTCATTCCTAGGCTTATTCTTGTCCAATTAGGGTTTTTTACCAATCTTGTGCGTCCAATAGGTGTGTTTGTGTCATTGGATGAACATTTAGGTCATTTTCGTCCTCCCTAGGGTTATTCTTGTCCAATTAGGGTTTTCAACCAATCTTGTGCATCGAATAAGTTCATTTGTGTCATTGGAAGAACAATTAGGTCATTTTCTTCCTTCCTAGGCTTATTCTTGTCCAATTAGGGTATTTAACCAATCTTGTGCATCCATTTGGTGTGTTTGTGTCATTGGATGAACATTAAGGTCATTTACGACTTCCCTAGGCTTATTCTTTTCCAATTAGGGTTTTTAACTAATTTTGTGTATCCAATAGGTGTGTTTGTGTCATTGGATGAACAATTAGGTCATTTTCGGTTTCCCTTGGCTTATTCTTGTCCAATTAGGGTTTTTAACCAATCTTGTGCATCCAATAGGTGTGTTTGTGTCATTGGATGAACATTTAGGTCATTTTCGTCATCCTTTGGCTTATTCTTGGCCAATTAGGGTTTCTAACCAATGTTGTGCATCCAATAGGTGTGTTTGTGTCATTGGATGAACAATTAGGTCATTTTCGGTCTCCCTAGGCTTAATCTTGCCCAATTAGGGTTTTTAACCAATCTTCTGCATCCATTAGGTGTGTTTGTCTCATTGGATGAACAATTAGGTCATTTTCATCCTCCCTAGGATTATTCTTGTCCAATTAGGGTTTCTAACCAATCTTGTGCATCCAATAGGTGTGTTTGTGTCATTGGATGAACATTTAGGTCATTTTCTTCCTCCCTTGGCTTATTCTTGTCCAATTAGGGTTTTCAACCAATCTTGTGCATAGAATAAGTTGATTTGTGTCATTGGATGAACAATTAGGTTATTTTTGTCCTCCCTAGGCTTATTCTTGTCCAATTAGGGTTTTCAACCAATCTTGTGCACTGAATAAGTTGATTTGTGTCATTGGATGAACAATTAGGTTATTTTCGTCCTCCCTAGGCTTATTCTTGTCCAATTAGGGTTTCTAAGTAATCTTGTGCATCCAATAGGTGCGTTTGTGTCATTGGATGAACAATTAGGTCTCTTTCGTGCTCCCTAGGCTTATTCTAGTCCAATTAGGGTTTCTAACCAATCTATGCATATAATAAGTTGATTTGTCTCATTGGATGAAATATTAGGCTATTTTCGTCCTCCCTATGGTTATTCTTGTCCAATTAGGGTTTCTAACCAATCTTGTGCATCCAATTGGTGTGTTTGTGTCATTTGATGAACATTTAGGTCATTTACGACTTCCCTAGACTAATTCTTGTCCAATTAGGGTTTCTAACCAATCTTGTGCATCCAATAGTTGTGTTTGTGTGATTGGATGAACAATTAGGTTTCTTTCAATCTCCCTAGGCTTGTTCTTGTCCAATTAGGGTTTCTAACTAATCTTGTGCATTCAATAGGTGTGTTTGTGTCATTGGATGAACATTTAGGTCATTTACGACCTCCGTAGGCTTATTCTTGTCCAATTAGGGTTTCTAACCAATCTTGTGCATCGAATAAGTTGATTTGTGTCATTGGATGAACAATTACGTTATTTTCGTCATTCCTAGGCTTATTCTTGTCCAATTAGGGTTTTTTACCAATCTTGTGCGTCCAATAGGTGTGTTTGTGTCATTGGATGATCATTTAGGTCATTTTCGTCCTCCCTAGGGTTAGTCTTGTCCAATTAGGGTTTCTAACCAATCTTGTGCATCCAATAGGTGTGTTTGTGTCATTGGATGAACATTTAGGTCATTTTCTTCCTCCCTTGGCCTATTCTTGTCCAATTAGGGTTTTCAACCAATCTTGTGCATTGAATAAGTTGATTTGTGTCATTGGATGAACAATTAGGTTATTTTCGTCCTCCCTAGGCTTATTCTTGTCCAATTAGGGTTTTCAACCAATGTTGTGCATTGAATAAGTTGATTTGTGTCATTAGATGAACAATTAGGTTATTTTCGTGCTCCCTAGGCTTATTCTTGTCCAATTAGGGTTTCTAAGTAATGTTGTGCATGCAATAGGTGCGTTTGTGTCCTTGGATGAACAATTAGGTCTCTTTCGTCCTCCCTAGGCTTATTCTTGTCCAATTAGGGTTTCTAACTAATCTATGCATATAATAAGTTGATTTTTCTCATTGGATGAAAAATTAGGCCATTTTCGTCCTCCCTATGGTTATTCTTGTCCAATTAGGGTTTCTAACCAATCTTGTGCATCCAATTGGTGTGTTTGTGTCATTGGATGAACATTTAGGTCATTTACGACTTCCCTAGACTAATTCTTGTCCAATTAGGGTTTCTAACCAATCTTGTGCATCTAATAGTTGTGTTTGTGTGATTGGATGAACAATTAGGTCTCTTTCGTTCTCCCTAGGCTTGTTCTTGTCCAATTAGGGTTTCTAACTAATCTTGTGCATCCAATAGGTGTGTTTGTGTCATTGGATGAACATTTAGGTCATTTTCGTCCTCCCTAGAGTTATTCTTGTCCAATTAGGGTTTTCAACCAATCTTGTGCATCGAATAAGTTCATTTGTGTCATTGGAAGAACAATTAGGTCATTTTCTTCCTTCCTAGGCTTATTCTTGTCCAATTAGG
>JBBPBS010000488.1:0-27830 GCA_037974835.1 Cicer judaicum | reverse complement strand
TAATTCTTGTCCAATTAGGGTTTTTAACCAATCTTGTGCATCCAATAGGTGTTTTGTGTCATTGGATGAACATTTTAGGTCATTTTCGTCCTCCCTAAACTTAATCTTGTCCAATTAGGGTTTCTAACAAATCTTGTGTATCCAATAGGTGTTTTGTGTCATTGGATGAACATTTAGGTCATTTTCGTCCTCCCTAAACTTAATCTTGTCCAATTAGGGTTTCTAACCAATATTGTGCATCCAATAGGTGTTTTTGTATCATTGGATGAACAATTAGGTCAATTTCGTCCTCCCTAGGCTATTTCTTGTCCAATTAGGGTTTTTAACCAATCTTGTGCATCCAATAGGTGTTTTTGTGTCATTGGATGAATATTTATGTCATTTTCGTCCTCCCTACACTTAATCTTGTCCAATTAGGGTTTCTAACCAATTTTGTGCATCCAATAGGTGTTTTTGTATCATTGGATGAACATTTAGGTCGTTTTCGTCCTACCTAGGCTAATTCTTGTCCAATTAGGGTTTTTAAGCAATCTTGTGCATCCAATAGGTGTTTTGTGTCATTCGATGAACATTTACGTCATTTTCGTCCTCCCTAGGCTAATTCTTTTCCAATTAGGGTTTTTAACCAATCTTGTGCATCCAATAGGTGTTTTTGTGTCATTGGATGAATATTTATGTCATTTTCGTCCTCCTTACACTTAATCTTGTCCAATTAGGGTTTTTACACAATCTTGTGCATCCAATAGGTGTTTTGTGTCATTGGATGAACATTTAGGTCATTTTCGTCCCCCCTAAACTTAATCTTGTCGAATTAGGGTTTCTAACAAATCTTGTGGATCCAATAGGTGTTTTGTGTCATTGGATGAACATTTAGGTCATTTTCGTCCTCCCTAAACTTAATCTTGTCCAATTAGGGTTTCTAACCAATATTGTGCATCCAATAGGTGTTTTTGTATCATTGGATGAACAATTAGGTCATTTTCGTCCTCCCTAGGCTAATTCTTCTCCAATTAGGGTTTTTAACCAATCTTGTGCATCCAATAGGTGTTTTGTGTCTATGGATGAAAATTTAGGTCATTTTCGTTCTCCCTAGGCTTATTCTTGTCCAATTAGGGTTTTTCACCAATCTTGTGCATCAAATAGGTGTTTTGTGTCATTGGATGAATATTTAGGTCATTTTCGTCCTCCCTAAACTTAATCTTGTCCAATTAGGGTTTCTAACCAATTTTGTGCATCCAATAGGTGTTTTTGTATCATTGGATGAACATTTAGGTCATTTTCGTCCTCCATAAACTTAATCTTGTCCAATTAGGGTTTCTAACCAATCATATGCATCCAATAGGTTTTTTTGTGTCATTGGATGAACAATTAGGTCATTTTCTTCCTCCCTAGGCTAATTCATGTCCAATTAGGGTTTTTAAGCAATCTTGTGCATCCAATAGGTGTTTTGTGTCATTGGATGAACATTTAGGTCGTTTTCGTCCTCCCTAGGCTAATTCTTGTCGAATTAGGGTTTTTAAGCAATCTTGTGCATCCAATAGGTGTTTTGTGTCATTCGATGAACATTTACGTCATTTTCGTCCTCCCTTGGCTAATTCTTTTCCAATTAGGGTTTTTAACCAATCTTGTGCATCCAATAGGTGTTTTTGTGTCATTGGATGAATATTTATGTCATTTTCGTCCTCCTTACACTTAATCTTGTCCAATTAGGGTTTTTACACAATCTTGTGCATCCAATAGGTGTTTTGTGTCATTGGATGAACATTTAGGTCATTTTCGTCCTCCTTACACTTAATCTTGTCCAATTAGGGATTCTAACCAATTTTGTGCATCCAATAGGTGTTTTTGTATCAATTGATGAACATTTAGGTCGTTTTCGTCCTCCCTAGGCTAATTCTTGTCCAATTAGGGTTTTTAAGCAATCTTGTGCATCCAATAGGTGTTTTGTGTCATTCGATGAACATTTACGTCATTTTCGTCCTCCCTTGGCTAATTCTTTTCCAATTAGGGTTTTTAACCAATCTTGTGCATCCAATAGGTGTTTTTGTGTCATTGGATGAATATTTATGTCATTTTCGTCCTCCTTACACTTAATCTTGTCCAATTAGGGTTTTTACACAATCTTGTGCATCCAATAGGTGTTTTGTGTCATTGGATGAACATTTAGGTCATTTTCGTCCTCCCTAAACTTAATCTTGTCCAATTAGGGTTTCTAACCAATCATATGCATCCAATAGGTTTTTTTGTGTCATTGGATGAACAATTAGGTCATTTTCTTCCTCCCTAGGCTAATTCTTGTCCAATTAGGGTTTTTAACCAATCTTGTGCATCCAATAGGTGTTTTTGTGTCATTGGATGAATATTTATGTTATTTTCGTCCTCCTTACACTTAATCTTGTCCAATTAGGGTTTTTAACCAATCTTGTGCATCCAATAGGTGTTTTGTGTCATTGGATGAACATTTAAGTCATTTTCGTCCTCCCTAAACTTAATCTTGTCCAATTAGGGTTTCTAACAAATCTTGTGGATCCAATAGGTGTTTTGTGTCATTGGATGAACATTTAGGTCATTTTCGTCCTCCCTAAACTTAATCTTGTCCAATTAGGGTTTCTAACCAATATTGTGCATCCAATAGGTTTTTTGTATCATTGGATGAACAATTAGGTCATTTTCGTCCTCCCTAGGCTAATTGTTGTCCAATTAGGGTTTTTAACCAATCTTCTGCATCCAATAGGGGTTTTGTGTCAATGGATGAAAATTTAGGTCATTTTCGTTCTCCCTAGGCTTATTCTTGTCCAATTAGGGTTTTTCAACAATCTTGTGCATCGAATAGGTGTTTTTGTGTCATTGGATGAACATTTTGGTCATTTTCGTCCTCCCTAGGCTAATTCTTGTCCAATAAGGGTTTTCAAGCAATCTTGTGCATCCAATAGGTGTTTTGTGTCATTGGATGAACATTTAGGTCATTTTCGTCATCCCTAGGCTAATTCTTGTCCAATTAGAGTTTCTAACCAATCTTGTACTTCCAATAGGTGTTTTTGTGTCATTGGATGAACATTTACGTCATTTTCGTCCTCCCTTGGCTAATTCTTGTCCAATTAGGGTTTTTAACCAATCTTGTGCATCCAATAGGTGTTTTGTGTCATTGGATTAACATTTTAGGTCATTTTCGTCCTCCCTAAACTTAATCTTGTCCAATTAGGGTTTCTAACAAATCTTGTGTATCCAATAGGTGTTTTGTGTCATTGGATGAACATTTAGGTCATTTTCGTCCTCCCTAAACTTAATCTTGTCCAATTAGGGTTTCTAACCAATATTGTGCATCCAATAGGTGTTTTTGTATCATTGGATGAACAATTAGGTCATTTACGTCCTCCCTAGGCTAATTCTTGTCCAATTAGGGTTTTTAACCAATCTTGTGCATCCAATAGGTGTTTTGTGTCATTAGATGAACATTTTAGGTCGTTTTCGTCCTCCCTAAACTTAATCTTGTCCAATTAGGTTTTCTAACCAATCTTGTGCATCCAACAGGTGTTTTTGTGTCATTGGATGAATATTTATGTCATTTTCGTCTTCCTTACACTTAATCTTGTCCAATTAGGGTTTTTACACAATCTTGTGCATCCAATAGGTGTTTTGTGTCATTGGATGAACATTTAGGTCATTTTCGTCCTCCCTAAACTTAATCTTGTCCAATTAGGGTTTCTAACAAATCTTGTGGATCCAATAGGTGTTTTGTGTCATTGGATGAACATTTAGGTCATTTTCGTCCTCACTAAACTTAATCTTGTCCAATTAGGGTTTCTAACCAATATTGTGCATCCAATAGGTGTTTTTGTATCATTGGATGAACAATTAGGTCATTTTCGTCCTCCCTAGGCTAATTCTTCTCCAATTAGGGTTTTTAACCAATCTTGTGCATCCAATAGGTGTTTTTGTGTCATTGGATGAACATTTAGGTCATTTTCGTCCTCCCTAGGCTAATTCTTTTCCAATTAGGGTTTTTAACCAATCTTGTGCATCCAATAGGTGTTTTTGTGTCATTGGATGAATATTTATGTCATTTTCGTCCTCCTTACACTTAATCTTTTCCAATTAGGGTTTTTAACCAATCTCGTGCATCCAATAGGTGTTTTGTGTCATTGGATGAACATTTAGGTCATTTTAGTCCTCCCTAAACTTAATCTTGTCCAATTAGGGTTTCTAACCAATCATGTGCATCCAATAGGTTTTTTTGTGTCATTGGATGAACAATTAGGTCATTTTCGTCCTCCCTAGGCTAATTCATGTCCAATTAGGGTTTTTAAGCAATCTTGTGCATCCAATAGGTGTTTTGTGTCATTGGATGATCATTTAGGTCATTTTCGTCCTCCCTAGGCTAATTCTTGTCCAATTAGGGTTTCTAACCAATCTTCTACTTCCAATAGGTGTTTTTGTGTCATTGGATGAAAATTTACGTCATTTTCGTCCAACCTACGCTAATTCTTGTCCAATTAGGGTTTTTAACCAATCTTGTGCATCCAATAGGTGTTTTTGTGTCATTGGATGAATATTTATGTCATTTTCGTACTCCCTACACTTAATCTTGTCCAATTAGGGTTTTTAACCAATCTTGTGCATCCAATAGGTGTTTTTGTGTCATTGGATGAATATTTATGTCATTTTCGTACTCCCTACACTTAATCTTGTCCAATTAGGGTTTTTAACCAATCTTGTGCATCCAATAGGTGTTTTTGTGTCACTGGATGAATATTTATGTCATGTTCGTCCTCCCTACACTTAATCTTGTCCAATTAGGGTTTCTAACCAATTTTGTGCATCCAATAGGTGTTTTTGTATCATTGGATGAACAATTAGGTCATTTTCGTCCTCCCTAGGCTAATTCTTGTCCAATTAGGGTTTTTAACCAATCTTGTGCATCCAATAGGTGTTTTGTGTCATTGGATGAACATTTTAGGTCATTTTCGTCCTCCCTAAACTTAATCTTGTCCAATTAGGGTTTCTAACAAATCTTGTGTATCCAATAGGTGTTTTGTGTCATTGGATGAACATTTAGGTCATTTTCGTCCTCCCTAAACTTAATCTTGTCCAATTAGGATTTCTAACCAATATTGTGCATCCAATAGGTGTTTTTGTGTCATTGGATGAATATTTATGTCATTTTCGTCCTCCTTACATTTAATCTTGTCCAATTAGGGTTTTTAAACAATCTTGTGCATCCAATAGGTGTTTTGTGTCATTGGATGAACATTTAGGTCATTTTCGTCCTCCCTAAACTTAATATTGTCTAATTAGGATTTCTAACCAATCATGTGCATCCAATAGGTTTTTTTGTGTCATTGGATGAACAATTAGGTCATTTTCGTCCTCCCTAGGCTAATTCTTGTCCAATTAGGGTTTTTAACCAATCTTGTGCATCCAATAGGTGTTTTGTGTCATTGGATGAACATTTTAGGTCATTTTCGTCCTCCCTAAACTTAATCTTGTCCAATTAGGGTTTCTAACCAATATTGTGCATCCAATAGGTGTTTTTGTATCATTTGATGAACAATTAGGTTATTTTCGTCCTCCCTAGGCTAATTCTTGTCCAATTAGGGTTTTTAACCAATCTTGTGCATCCAATAGGTGTTTTTGTGTCATTGGATGAATATTTATGTCATTTTCGTCCTCCTTACACTTAATCTTGTCCAATTAGGGTTTTTAACCAATCTTGTGCATCCAATAGGTGTTTTGTGTAATTGGATGAACAATTAGGTCAATTTTGTCCTCCCTAAACTTTATCTTGTCCAATTAGGGTTTATAACCAATCTTGTGCATCCAATAGGTGTTTTTGTATCATTGGATGAACATTTAGGTCGTTTTCGTCCTCCCTAGGCTAATTCTTGTCCAATTAGGGTTTTTAAGCAATCTTGTGCATCCAATAGGTGTTTTGTGTCATTCGATGAACATTTACGTCATTTTCGTCCTCCCTAGGCTAATTCTTTTCCAATTAGGGTTTTTAACCAATCTTGTGCATCCAATAGGTGTTTTTGTGTCATTGGATGAATATTTATGTCATTTTCGTCCTCCTTACACTTAATCTTGTCCAATTAGGGTTTTTACACAATCTTGTGCATCCATTAGGTGTTTTGTGTCATTGGATGAACATTTAGGTCATTTTCGTCCTCCCTAAACTTAATCTTGTCCAATTAGGGTTTCTAACAAATCTTGTGGATCCAATAGGTGTTTTGTGTCATTGGATGAACATTTAGGTCATTTTCGTCCTCCCTAAACTTAATCTTGTCCAATTAGGGTTTCTAACCAATATTGTGCATCCAATAGGTGTTTTTGTATCATTGGATGAACATTTAGGTCGTTTTCGTCCTCCCTAGGCTAATTCTTGTCCAATTAGTGTTTTTAAGCAATCTTGTGCATCCAATAGGTGTTTTGTGTCATTCGATGAACATTTACGTCATTTTCGTCCTCCCTAGGCTAATTCTTTTCCAATTAGGGTTTTTAATCAATCTTGTGCATCCAATAGGTGTTTTTGTGTCATTGGATGAATATTTATGTCATTTTCGTCCTCCTTACACTTAATCTTGTCCAATTAGGGTTTTTAACCAATCTTGTGCATCCAATAGGTGTTTTGTGTAATTGGATGAACAATTAGGTCAATTTTGTCCTCCCTAAACTTTATCTTGTCCAATTAGGGTTTATAACCAATCTTGTGCATCCAATAGGTGTTTTGTGTCATTGGATGAACATTTAGGTCATTTTCGTCCTCCCTAAACTTAATCTTGTCCAATTAGGGTTTCTAACGAATTTTGTGCATCCAATAGGTGTTTTTGTATCATTGGATGAACATTTAGGTCGTTTTCGTCCTACCTAGGCTAATTCTTGTCCAATTAGGGTTTTTAACCAATCTTGTGCATCCAATAGGTGTTTTGTGTCATTCGATGAACATTTACGTCATTTTCGTCCTCCCTAGGCTAATTCTTTTCCAATTAGGGTTTTTAACCAATCTTGTGCATCCAATAGGTGTTTTTGTGTCATTGGATGAATATTTATGTCATTTTCGTCCTCCTTACACTTAATCTTGTCCAATTAGGGTTTTTACACAATCTTGTGCATCCAATAGGTGTTTTGTGTCATTGGATGAACATTTAGGTCATTTTCGTCCTCCCTAAACTTAATCTTGTCGAATTAGGGTTTCTAACAAATCTTGTGGATCCAATAGGTGTTTTGTGTCATTGGATGAACATTTAGGTCATTTTCGTCCTCCCTAAACTTAATCTTGTCCAATTAGGGTTTCTAACCAATATTGTGCATCCAATAGGTGTTTTTGTATCATTGGATGAACAATTAGGTCATTTTCGTCCTCCGTAGGCTAATTCTTCTCCAATTAGGGTTTTTAACCAATCTTGTGCATCCAATAGGTGTTTTGTGTCTATGGATGAAAATTTAGGTCATTTTCGTTCTCCCTAGGCTTATTCTTGTCCAATTAGGGTTTTTCACCAATCTTGTGCATCAAATAGGTGTTTTGTGTCATTGGATGAATATTTAGGTCATTTTCGTCCTCCCTAAACTTAATCTTGTCCAATTAGGGTTTCTAACCAATTTTGTGCATCCAATAGGTGTTTTTGTATCATTGGATGAACATTTAGGTCGTTTTCGTCCTCCCTAGGCTAATTCTTGTCCAATTAGTGTTTTTAAGCAATCTTGTGCATCCAATAGGTGTTTTGTGTCATTCGATGAACATTTACGTCATTTTCGTCCTCCCTAGGCTTATTCTTTTCCAATTAGGGTTTTTAATCAATCTTGTGCATCCAATAGGTGTTTTTGTGTCATTGGATGAATATTTATGTCATTTTCGTCCTCCTTACACTTAATCTTGTCCAATTAGGGTTTTTACACAATCTTGTGCATCCAATAGGTGTTTTGTGTCATTGGATGAACATTTAGGTCATTTTCGTCCTCCCTAAACTTAATCTTGTCCAATTAGGGTTTCTAACAAATCTTGTGGATCCAATAGGTGTTTTGTGTCATTGGATGAACATTTAGGTCATTTTCGTCCTCCCTAAACTTAATCTTGTCGAATTAGGGTTTCTAACCAATATTGTGCATCCAATAGGTGTTTTTGTATCATTGGATGAACAATTAGGTCATTTTCGTCCTCCCTAGGATAATTCTTCTCCAATTAGGGTTTTTAACCAATCTTGTGCATCCAATAGGTGTTTTGTGTCAATGGATGAAAATTTAGGTCATTTTCGTTCTCCCTAGGCTTATTCTTGTCCAGTTAGGGTTTTTCACCAATCTTGTGCATCAAATAGGTGTTTTGTGTCATTGGATGAATATTTAGGTCATTTTCATCCTCCCTAAACTTAATCTTGTCCAATTAGGGTTTCTAACCAATTTTGTGCATCCAATAGGTGTTTTTGTATCATTGGATGAACATTTAGGTCGTTTTCGTCCTCCCTAGGCTAATTCTTGTCCAATTAGTGTTTTTAAGCAATCTTGTGCATCCAATAGGTGTTTTGTGTCATTCGATGAACATTTACGTCATTTTCGTCCTCCCTAGGCTAATTCTTTTCCAATTAGGGTTTTTAATCAATCTTGTGCATCCAATAGGTGTTTTTGTGTCATTGGATGAATATTTATGTCATTTTCGTCCTCCTTACACTTAATCTTGTCCAATTAGGGTTTTTACACAATCTTGTGCATCCAATAGGTGTTTTGTGTCATTGGATGAACATTTAGGTCATTTTCGTCCTCCCTAAACTTAATCTTGTCCAATTAGGGTTTCTAACAAATCTTGTGGACCCAATAGGTGTTTTGTGTCATTGGATGAACATTTAGGTCATTTTCGTCCTCCCTAAACTTAATCTTGTCCAATTAGGGTTTCTAACCAATATTGTGCATCCAATAGGTGTTTTTGTATCATTGGATGAACAATTAGGTCATTTTCGTCCTCCCTAGGATAATTCTTCTCCAATTAGGGTTTTTAACCAATCTTGTGCATCCAATAGGTGTTTTGTGTCAATGGATGAAAATTTAGGTCATTTTCGTTCTCCCTAGGCTTATTCTTGTCCAATTAGGGTTTTTCACCAATCTTGTGCATCAAATAGGTGTTTTGTGTCATTGGATGAATATTTAGGTCATTTTCGTCCTCCCTAAACTTAATCTTGTCCAATTAGGGTTTCTAACCAATTTTGTGCATCCAATAGGTGTTTTTGTATCATTGGATGAACACTTAGGTCGTTTTCGTCCTCCCTAGGCTAATTCTTGTCCAATTAGTGTTTTTAAGCAATCTTGTGCATCCAATAGGTGTTTTGTGTCATTCGATGAACATTTACGTCATTTTCGTCCTCCCTAGGCTAATTCTTTTCCAATTAGGGTTTTTAACCAATCTTGTGCATCCAATAGGTGTTTTTGTGTCATTGGATGAATATTTATGTCATTTTCGTCCTCCTTACACTTAATCTTGTCCAATTAGGGTTTTTACACAATCTTGTGCATCCAATAGGTGTTTTGTGTCATTGGATGAACATTTAGGTCATTTTCGTCCTCCCTAAACTTAATCTTGTCGAATTAGGGTTTCTAACAAATCTTGTGGATCCAATAGGTGTTTTGTGTCATTGGATGAACATTTAGGTCATTTTCGTCCTCCCTAAACTTAATCTTGTCCAATTAGGGTTTCTAACCAATATTGTGCATCCAATAGGTGTTTTTGTATCATTGGATGAACAATTAGGTCATTTTCGTCCTCCCTAGGCAAATTCTTCTCCAATTAGGGTTTCTAACCAATATTGTGCATCCAATAGGTGTTTTTGTATCATTGGATGAACAATTAGGTCATTTTCGTCCTCCCTAGGCAAATTCTTCTCCAATTAGGGTTTTTAACCAATCTTGTGCATCCAATAGGTGTTTTGTGTCAATGGATGAAAATTTAGGTCATTTTCGTTCTCCCTAGGCTTATTCTTGTCCAATTAGGGTTTTTCACCAATCTTGTGCATCAAATAGGTGTTTTGTGTCATTGGATGAATATTTAGGTCATTTTCGTCCTCCCTAAACTTAATCTTGTCCAATTAGGGTTTCTAACCAATTTTGTGCATCCAATAGGTGTTTTTGTATCATTGGATGAACATTTAGGTCGTTTTCGTCCTCCCTAGGCTAATTCTTGTCCAATTAGTGTTTTTAAGCAATCTTGTGCATCCAATAGGTGTTTTGTGTCATTCGATGAACATTTACGTCATTTTCGTCCTCCCTAGGCTAATTCTTTTCCAATTAGGGTTTTTAACCAATCTTGTGCATCCAATAGGTGTTTTTGTGTCATTGGATGAATATTTATGTCATTTTCGTCCTCCTTACACTTAATCTTGTCCAATTAGGGTATTTAACCAATCTTGTGCATCCAATAGGTGTTTTTGTGTCATTGGATGAATATTTATGTCATTTTCGTCCTCCTTACACTTAATCTTGTCCAATTATGGTTTTTAACCAGTCTTGTGCATCCAATAGGTGTTTTGTGTAATTGGATGAACAATTAGGTCAATTTTGTCCTCCCTAAACTTTATCTTGTCCAATTAGGGTTTATAACCAATCTTGTGCATCCAATAGGTGTTTTGTGTCATTGGATGAACATTTTGATCATTTTCGTACTCCCTAGGCTAATTCTTGTCCAATAAGGGTTTTTAAGCAATCTTGTGCATCCAATAGGTGTTTTGTGTCATTGGATGAACATTTAGGTCACTTTCGTCATCCCTACGCTAATTCTTGTCCAATTAGAGTTTCTAACCAATCTTGTACTTCCAATAGGTGTTTTTGTGTCATTGGATGAACATTTACGTCATTTTCGTCCTCCCTAGGCTAATTCTTGTCCAATTAGGGTTTTTAACCAATCTTGTGCATCCAATAGGTGTTTTGTGTCATTGGATTAACATTTTAGGTCATTTTCGTCCTCCCTAAACTTAATCTTGTCCAATTAGGGTTTCTAACAAATCTTGTGTATCCAATAGGTGTTTTGTGTCATTGGATGAACATTTAGGTCATTTTCGTCCTCCCTAAACTTAATATTGTCTAATTAGGGTTTCTAACCAATCATGTGCATCCAATAGGTTTTTTTGTGTCATTGGATGAACAATTAGGTCATTTTCGTCCTCCCTAGGCTAATTCTTGTCCAATTAGGGTTTTTAACCAATCTTGTGCATCCAATAGGTGTTTTGTGTCATTGGATGAACATTTTAGGTCATTTTCGTCCTCCCTAAACTTAATCTTGTCCAATTAGGGTTTCTAACAAATCTTGTGTATCCAATAGGTGTTTTGTGTCATTGGATGAACATTTAGGTCATTTTCGTTCTCCCTAAACTTAATCTTGTCCAATTAGGGTTTCTAACCAATATTGTGCATCCAATAGGTGTTTTTGTATCATTGGATGAACAATTAGGTCAGTTTCGTGCTCCCTAGGCTATTTCTTGTCCAATTAGGGTTTTTAACCAATCTTGTGCATCCAATAGGTGTTTTTGTGTCATTGGATGAATATTTATGTCATTTTCGTCCTCCCTACACTTAATCTTGTCCAATTAGGGTTTCTAACCAATTTTGTGCATCCAATAGGTGTTTTTGTATCATTGGATGAACAATTAGGTCATTTTCGTCCTCCCTAGGCTAATTCTTGTCCAATTAGGGTTTTTAACCAATCTTGTGCATCCAATAGGTGTTTTGTGTCAATGGATGAAAATTTAGGTCATTTTCGTTCTCCCTAGACTTATTCTTGTCCAATTAGGGTTTTTCACCAATCTTGTGCATCCAATAGGTGCTTTTGTGTCATTGGATGAACATTTAGGTCATTTTCGTCCTCCCTAGGCTAATTCTTGTCCAATAAGGGTTTTTAAGCAATCTTGTGCATCCAATAGGTGTTTTGTGTCATTGGATGAACATTTAAGTCATTTTCGTCTTCCCTAGGCTAATTCTTGTCCAATTAGGGTTTCTAACCAATCTTGTACTTCCAATAGGTGTTTTTGTGTCATTGGATGAACATTTACGTCATTTTCGTCCTCCCTAGGCTAATTCTTTTCCAATTAGGGTTTTTAACCAATCTTGTGCATCCAATAGGTGTTTTTGTGTCATTGGATGAATATTTATGTGATTTTCGTCCTCCTTACACTTAATCTTGTCCAATTAGGGTTTTTAACCAATCTTGTGCATCCAATAGGTGTTTTGTGTAATTGGATGAACAATTAGGTCAATTTTGTCCTCCCTAAACTTTATCTTGTCCAATTAGGGTTTATAACCAATCTTGTGCATCCAATAGGTGTTTTGTGTCATTGGATGAACATTCAGGTCATTTTCGTCCTCCCTAAACTTAATCTTGTCCAATTAGGGTTTCTAACGAATTTTGTGCATCCAATAGGTGTTTTTGTATCATTGGATGAACATTTAGGTCGTTTTCGTCCTCCCTAGGCTAATTCTTGTCCAATTAGGATTTTTAAGCAATCTTGTGCATCCAATAGGTGTTTTGTGTCATTCGATGAACATTTACGTCATTTTCGTCCTCCCTAGGCTAATTCTTTTCCAATTAGGGTTTTTAACCAATCTTGTGCATCCAATAGGTGTTTTTGTGTCATTGGATGAATATTTATGTCATTTTCGTCCTCCTTACACTTAATCTTGTCCAATTAGGGTTTCTAACCAATATTGTGCATCCAATAGGTGTTTTTGTATCATTGGATGAACAATTAGGTCATTTTCGTCCTCCCTAGGCTAATTCTTGTCCAATTAGGGTTTTTAACCAATATTGTGCATCCAATAGGTGTTTTGTGTCAATGGATGAAAATTTAGGTCATTTTCGTTCTCCCTAGACTTATTCTTGTCCAATTAGGGTTTTTAACCAATCTTGTGCATCCAATAGGTGTTTTGTGTCAATGGATGAACAATTAGGTCATTTTCGTCCTCCCTAGGCTAATTCTTGTCCAATTAGGGTTTTTAACCAATCTTGTGCATCCAATAGGTGTTTTTGTGTCATTGGATGAATATTTATGTCATTTTCGTCCTCCTTACACTTAATCTTGTCCAATTAGGGTTTTTAACCAATCTTTTGCATCCAATAGGTGTTTTGTGTCATTGGATGAACAATTAGGTCATTTTCGTCCTCCCTAGGCTAATTCTTGTCCAATTAGGGTTTTTAACCAATCTTGTGCATCCAATAGGTGTTTTGTGTCAATGGATGAAAATTTAGGTCATTTTCGTTCTCCCTAGGCTTATTCTTGTCCAATTAGGGTTTGTAACCAATCTTGTGCATCCAATAGGTGTTTTGTGTCATTGGATGAATATTTAGGTCATTTTCGTCCTCCCTAAACTTAATCTTGTCCAATTAGGGTTTCTAACCAATCATGTGCATCCAATAGGTTTTTTTGTGTCATTGGATGAACAATTAGGTCATTTTCGTCCTCCCTAGGCTAATTCTTGTCCAATTAGGGTTTTTAACCAATCTTGTGCATCCAATAGGTGTTTTGTGTCATTGGATGAACATTTTACGTCATTTTCGTCCTCCCTAAACTTAATCTTGTCCAATTAGGGTTTCTAACCAATATTGTGTATCCAATAGGTGTTTTTGTATCATTGGATGAATAATTAGGTCATTTTCGTCCTCCCTAGGCTAATTCTTGTCCAATTAGGGTTTTTAACCAATCTTGTGCATCCAATAGATGTTTTGTGTCAATGGATGAAAATTTAGGTCATTTTCATTCTCCCTAGGCTTATTCTTGTCCAATTAGGGTTTTTAACCAATCTTGTGCATCCAATAGGTGCTTTTGTGTCATTGGATGAATATTTATGTCATTTTCGTCCTCCTTACACTCAATCTGGTCCAATTAGGGTTTTTAACCAATCTTGTGCATCCAATAGGTGTTTTGTGTCATTGGATGAACATTTAGGTCATTTTCGTCTTCCCTAGACTAATTCTTGTCCAATTAAGGTTTCTAACCAATCTTGTACTTCCAACAGGTGTTTTGTGTCATTGGATGAACATTTAGGTCATTTTCGTCCTCCCTAAACTTAATCTTGTCCAATTAGTGTTTTTAACCAATCTTGTGCATCCAATAGGTGTTTTTGTGTCATTGGATGAATATTTATGTCATTTTCGTCCTCCTTACACTTAATCTTGTCCAATTAGGGTTTTTAAACAATCTAGTGCATCCAATAGGTGTTTTGTGTCATTGGATGAACATTTAGGTCATTTTAGTCCTCCCTAAACTTAATCTTGTCCAATTAGGGTTTCTAACCAATCATGTGCATCCAATAGGTTTTTTTGTGTCATTGGATGAACAATTAGGTCATTTTCGTCCTCCCTAGGCTAATTCTTGTCCAATTAGGGTTTTTAACCAATCTTGTGCATCCAATAGGTGTTTTGTGTCATTGGATGAACATTTTAGGTCATTGTCGTCCTCCCTAAACTTAATCTTGTCCAATTAGGGTTTCTAACAAATCTTGTGTATCCAATAGGTGTTTTGTGTCATTGGATGAACATTTAGGTCATTTTCGTCCTCCCTAAACTTAATCTTGTCCAATTAGGGTTTCTAACCAATCTTGTGCATCCAATAGGTGTTTTTGTGTCATTGGATGAATATTTATGTCATTTTCGTCCTCCTTACACTTAATCTTGTCCAATTAGGGTTTTTACACAATCTTGTGCATCCAATAGGTGTTTTGTGTCATTGGATGAACATTTAGGTCATTTTCGTCCTCCCTAAACTTAATCTTGTCCAATTAGGGTTTCTAACCAATTTTGTGCATCCAATAGGTGTTTTTGTATCATTGGATGAACATTTAGGTCGTTTTCGTCCTCCCTAGGCTAATTCTTGTCCAATTAGGGTTTTTAAGCAATCTTGTGCATCCAATAGGTGTTTTGTGTCATTCGATGAACATTTACGTTAGTTTCGTCCTCCCTAGGCTAATTCTTTTCCAATTAGGGTTTTTAACCAATCTTGTGCATCCAATAGGTGTTTTTGTGTCATTGGATGAATATTTATGTCATTTTCGTCCTCCTTACACTTAATCTTGTCCAATTAGGGTTTTTACACAATCTTGTGCATCCAATAGGTGTTTTGTGTCATTGGATGAACATTTAGGTCATTTTCGTCCTCCCTAAACTTAATCTTGTCCAATTAGGGTTTCTAACAAATCTTGTGGATCCAATAGGTGTTTTGTGTCATTGGATGAACATTTAGGTCATTTTCGTCCTCGCTAAACTTAATCTTGTCCAATTAGGGTTTCTAACCAATATTGTGCATCCAATAGGTGTTTTTGTATCATTGGATGAACAATTAGGTCATTTTCGTCCTCCCTAGGCTAATTCTTCTCCAATTAGGGTTTTTAACCAATCTTGTGTATCCAATAGGTGTTTTTGTGTCATTGGATGAACATTTTGATCATTTTCGTACTCCCTAGGCTAATTCTTGTCCAATAAGGGTTTTTAAGCAATCTTGTGCATCCAATAGGTGTTTTGTGTCATTGGATGAACATTTAGGTCACTTTCGTCATCCCTAGGCTAATTCTTGTCCAATTAGAGTTTCTAACCAATCTTGTACTTCCAATAGGTGTTTTTGTGTCATTGGATGAACATTTACGTCATTTTCGTCCTCCCTAGGCTAATTCTTGTCCAATTAGGGTTTTTAACCAATCTTGTGCATCCAATAGGTGTTTTGTGTCATTGGATTAACATTTTAGGTCATTTTCGTCCTCCCTAAACTTAATCTTGTCCAATTAAGGTTTCTAACAAATCTTGTGTATCCAATAGGTGTTTTGTGTCATTGGATGAACATTTAGGTCATTTTCGTCCTCCCTAAACTTAATCTTGTCCAATTAGGGTTTCTAACCAATATTGTGCATCCAATAGGTGTTTTTGTATCATTGGATGAACAATTAGGTCATTTACGTCCTCCCTAGGCTAATTCTTGTCCAATTAGGGTTTTTAACCAATCTTGTGCATCCAATAGGTGTTTTGTGTCATTGGATGAACATTTTAGGTCGTTTTCGTCCTCCCTAAACTTAATCTTGTCCAATTAGGATTTCTAACCAATCTTGTGCATCCAACAGGTGTTTTGTGTCATTGGATGAACATTTAGGTCATTTTCGTCCTCCCTAAACTTAATCTTGTCCAATTAGGGTTTCTAAAAAATCTTGTGTATCCAATAGGTGTTTTGTGTCATTGGATGAATATTTATGTCATTTTCGTCCTCCTTACACTTAATCTTGTCCAATTAGGGTTTTTAACCAATCTTGTGCATCCAATAGGTGTTTTGTGTCATTGGATGAACATTTAGGTCATTTTCGTCCTCCCTAAGCTTAATCTTGTCCAATTAGGGTTTCTAACCAATATTGTGCATCCAATAGGTGTTTTTGTATCATTGGATGAACAATTAGGTCATTTTCGTCCTCCCTAGGCTAATTCTTCTCCAATTAGGGTTTTTAACCAATCTTGTGCATCCAATAGGTGTTTTGTGTCTATGGATGAAAATTTAGGTCATTTTCGTTCTCCCTAGGCTTATTCTTGTCCAATTAGGGTTTTTCACCAATCTTGTGCATCAAATAGGTGTTTTGTGTCATTGGATGAATATTTAGGTCATTTTCGTCCTCCCTAAACTTAATCTTGTCGAATTAGGGTTTCTAACAAATCTTGTGGATCCAATAGGTGTTTTGTGTCATTGGATGAACATTTAGGTCATTTTCGTCCTCCCTAAACTTAATCTTGTCCAATTAGGGTTTCTAACCAATATTGTGCATCCAATAGGTGTTTTTGTATCATTGGATGAACAATTAGGTCATTTTCGTCCTCCCTAGGCTAATTCTTCTCCAGTTAGGGTTTTTAACCAATCTTGTGCATCCAATAGGTGTTTTGTGTCAATGGATGAAAATTTAGGTCATTTTCGTTCTCCCTAGGCTTATTCTTGTCCAATTAGGGTTTTTCACCAATCTTGTGCATCAAATAGGTGTTTTGTGTCATTGGATGAATATTTAGGTCATTTTCGTCCTCCCTAAACTTAATCTTGTCCAATTAGGGTTTTTAACCAATTTTGTGCATCCAATAGGTGTTTTTGTATCATTGGATGAACATTTAGGTCGTTTTCGTCCTCCCTAGGCTAATTCTTGTCCAATTAGTGTTTTTAAGCAATCTTGTGCATCCAATAGGTGTTTTGTGTCATTCGATGAACATTTACGTCATTTTCGTCCTCCCTAGGCTAATTCTTTTCCAATTAGGGTTTTTAATCAATCTTGTGCATCCAATAGGTGTTTTTGTGTCATTGGATGAATATTTATGTCATTTTCGTCCTCCTTACACTTAATCTTGTCCAATTAGGGTTTTTACACAATCTTGTGCATCCAATAGGTGTTTTGTGTCATTGGATGAACATTTAGGTCATTTTCGTCCTCCCTAAACTTAATCTTGTCCAATTAGGGTTTCTAACAAATCTTGTGGATCCAATAGGTGTTTTGTGTCATTGGATGAACATTTAGGTCATTTTCGTCCTCCCTAAACTTAATCTTGTCGAATTAGGGTTTCTAACCAATATTGTGCATCCAATAGGTGTTTTTGTATCATTGGATGAACAATTAGGTCGTTTTCGTCCTCCCTAGGATAATTCTTCTCCAATTAGGGTTTTTAACCAATCTTGTGCATCCAATAGGTGTTTTGTGTCAATGGATGAAAATTTAGGTCATTTTCGTTCTCCCTAGGCTTATTCTTGTCCAATTAGGGTTTTTCACCAATCTTGTGCATCAAATAGGTGTTTTGTGTCATTGGATGAATATTTAGGTCATTTTCGTCCTCCTTACACTTAATCTTGTCCAGTTAGGGTTTTTAACCAATCTTGTGCATCCAATAGGTGTTTTGTGTAATTGGATGAACAATTAGGTCAATTTTGTCCTCCCTAAACTTTATCTTGTCCAATTAGGGTTTTTAAGCAATCTTGTGCATCCAATAGGTGTTTTGTGTCATTCGATGAACATTTACGTCATTTTCGTCCTCCCTAGGCTAATTCTTTTCCAATTAGGGTTTTTAACCAATCTTGTGCATCCAATAGGTATTTTTGTGTCATTGGATGAATATTTATGTCATTTTCGTCCTCCTTACACTTAATCTTGTCCAATTAGGGTTTTTACACAATCTTGTGCATCCAATAGGTGTTTTGTGTCATTGGATGAACATTTAGGTCATTTTCGTCCTCCCTAAACTTAATCTTGTCCAATTAGGGTTTCTAACAAATCTTGTGGATCCAATAGGTGTTTTGTGTCATTGGATGAACATTTAGGTCATTTTCGTCCTCCCTAAACTTAATCTTGTCCAATTAGGGTTTCTAACCAATATTGTGCATCCAATAGGTGTTTTTGTATCATTGGATGAACAATTAGGTCATTTTCGTCCTCCCTAGGCTAATTCTTCTCCAATTAGGGTTTTTAACCAATCTTGTGTATCCAATAGGTGTTTTTGTGTCATTGGATGAACATTTTGATCATTTTCGTACTCCCTAGGCTAATTCTTGTCCAATAAGGGTTTTTAAGCAATCTTGTGCATCCAATAGGTGTTTTGTGTCATTGGATGAACATTTAGGTCACTTTCGTCATCCCTAGGCTAATTCTTGTCCAATTAGAGTTTCTAACCAATCTTGTACTTCCAATAGGTGTTTTTGTGTCATTGGATGAACATTTACGTCATTTTCGTCCTCCCTAGGCTAATTCTTGTCCAATTAGGGTTTTTAACCAATCTTGTGCATCCAATAGGTGGTTTGTGTCATTGGATTAACATTTTAGGTCATTTTCGTCCTCCCTAAACTTAATCTTGTCCAATTAGGGTTTCTAACAAATCTTGTGTATCCAATAGGTGTTTTGTGTCATTGGATGAACATTTAGGTCATTTTCGTCCTCCCTAAACTTAATCTTGTCCAATTAGGGTTTCTAACCAATATTGTGCATCCAATAGGTGTTTTTGTATCATTGGATGAACAATTAGGTTATTTGCGTCCTCCCTAGGCTAATTCTTGTCCAATTAGGGTTTTTAACCAATCTTGTGCATCCAATAGGTGTTTTGTGTCATTGGATGAACATTTTAGGTCGTTTTCGTCCTCCCTAAACTTAATCTTGTCCAATTAGGGTTTCTAACCAATCTTGTGCATCCAACAGGTGTTTTGTGTCATTGGATGAACATTTAGGTCATTTTCGTCCTCCCTAAACTTAATCTTGTCCAATTAGGGTTTCTAACAAATCTTGTGGATCCAATAGGTGTTTTGTGTCATTGGATGAACATTTAGGTCATTTTCGTCCTCACTAAACTTAATCTTGTCCAATTAGGGTTTCTAACCAATATTGTGCATCCAATAGGTGTTTTTGTATCATTGGATGAACAATTAGGTCATTTTCGCCCTCCCTAGGCTAATTCTTGTCCAATTAGGGTTTTTAACCAATCTTGTGCATCCAATAGGGGTTTTGTGTCAATGGATGAAAATTTAGGTCATTTTCGTTCTCCCTAGACTTATTCTTGTCTAATTAGGGTTTTTCACCAATCTTGTGCATCAAATAGGTGTTTTTGTGTCATTGGATGAACATTTTGATCATTTTCGTCCTCCCTAGGCTAATTCTTGTCCAATAAGGGTTTTCAAGCAATCTTGTGCATCCAATAGGTGTTTTGTGTCATTGGATGAACATTTAGGTCATTTTCGTCATCCCTAGGCTAATTCTTGTCCAATTAGAGTTTCTAACCAATCTTGTACTTCCAATAGGTGTTTTTGTGTCATTGGATGAACATTTACGTCATTTTCGTCCTCCCTAGGCTAATTCTTGTCCAATTAGGGTTTTTAACCAATCTTGTGCATCCAATAGGTGTTTTGTGTCATTGGATTAACATTTTAGGTCATTTTCGTCCTCCCTAAACTTAATCTTGTCCAATTAGGGTTTCTAACAAATCTTGTGTATCCAATAGGTGTTTTGTGTCATTGGATGAACATTTAGATCATTTTCGTCCTCCCTAAACTTAATCTTGTCCAATTAGGGTTTGTAACCAATATTGTGCATCCAATAGGTTTTTTTGTATCATTGGATGAACAATTAGGTCATTTACGTCCTCCCTAGGCTAATTCTTGTCCAATTAGGGTTTTTAACCAATCTTGTGCATCCAATAGGTGTTTTGTGTCATTGGATGAACATTTTAGGTCGTTTTCGTCCTCCCTAAACTTAATCTTGTCCAATTAGGGTTTCTAACCAATCTTGTGCATCCAACAGGTCTTTTGTGTCATTGGATGAACATTTAGGTCATTTTCGTCCTCCCTAAACTTAATCTTGTCCAATTAGGGTTTCTAACAAATCTTGTGGATCCAATAGGTGTTTTGTGTCATTGGATGAACATTTAGGTCATTTTCGTCCTCCCTAAACTTAATCTTGTCCAATTAGGGTTTGTAACCAATATTGTGCATCCAATAGGTGTTTTTGTATCATTGGATGAACAATTAGGTCATTTACGTCCTCCCTAGGCTAATTCTTGTCCAATTAGGGTTTTTAACCAATCTTGTGCATCCAATAGGTGTTTTGTGTCATTGGATGAACATTTTAGGTCGTTTTCGTCCTCCCTAAACTTAATCTTGTCCAATTAGGGTTTCTAACCAATCTTGTGCATCCAACAGGTGTTTTGTGTCATTGGATGAACATTTAGGTCATTTTCGTCCTACCTAAACTTAATCTTGTCCAATTAGGGTTTATAAAAAATCTTGTGGATCCAATAGGTGTTTTGTGTCATTGGATGAATATTTATGTCATTTTCGTCCTCCCTAAACTTAATCTTGTCCAATTAGGGTTTCTAACCAATTTTGTGCATCCAATAGGTGTTTTTGTATCATTGGATGAACATTTAGGTCGTTTTCGTCCTCCCTAGGCTAATTCTTGTCCAATTAGGGTTTTTAAGCAATCTTGTGCATCCAATAGGTGTTTTGTGTCATTCGATGAACATTTACGTCATTTTCGTCCTCCCTTGGCTAATTCTTTTCCAATTAGGGTTTTTAACCAATCTTGTGCATCCAATAGGTGTTTTTGTGTCATTGGATGAATATTTATGTTATTTTCGTCCTCCTTACACTTAATCTTGTCCAATTAGGGTTTTTAACCAATCTTGTGCATCCAATAGGTGTTTTGTGTCATTGGATGAACATTTAAGTCATTTTCGTCCTCCCTAAACTTAATCTTGTCCAATTAGGGTTTCTAACCAATATTGTGCATCCAATAGGTGTTTTTGTATCATTGGATGAACAATTAGGTCATTTACGTCCTCCCTAGGCTAATTCTTGTCCAATTAGGGTTTTTAAGCAATCTTGTGCATCCAATAGGTGTTTTGTGTCATTCGACGAACATTTACGTCATTTTCGTCCTCCCTTGGCTAATTCTTTTCCAATTAGGGTTTTTAACCAATCTTGTGCATCCAATAGGTGTTTTTGTGTCATTGGATGAATATTTATGTTATTTTCGTCCTCCTTACACTTAATCTTGTCCAATTAGGGTTTTTAACCAATCTTGTGCATCCAATAGGTGTTTTGTGTCATTGGATGAACATTTAGGTCATTTTCGTCCTCCCTAAACTTAATCTTGTCCAATTAGGGTTTCTAACCAATCATGTGCATCCAATAGGTTTTTTTGTGTCAATGGATGCACAATTAGGTCATTTTCGTCCTCCCTAGGCTAATTCTTGTCCAATTAGGGTTTTTAACCAATCTTCCCTAAAATTAATCTTGTCCAATTAGGGTTTCTAACCAATATTATGCATCCAATAGGTGTTTTTGTATCATTGGATGAACAATTAGGTCATTTTCGTCCTCCCTAGGCTAATTCTTGTCCAATTAGGGTTTTTAACCAATCTTGTGCATCCAATAGGTGTTTTGTGTCAATGGATAAAAATTTAGGTCATTTTCGTTCTCCCTAGGCTTATTCTTGTCCAATTATGGTTTTTCACCAATCTTGTGCATCAAAAAGGTGTTTTTGTGTCATTGGATGAACATTTTGATCATTTTCGTCCTCCCTAGGCTAATTCTTGTCCAATAAGGGTTTTTAAGCAATCTTGTGCATCCAATAGGTTTTTTGTGTCATTGGATGAACATTTAGGTCATTTTCGTCATCCCAAGGCTAATTCTTGTCCAATTAGAGTTTCTAACCAATCTTGTACTTCCAATAGGTGTTTTTGTGTCATTGGATGAACATTTACGTCATTTTCGTCCTCCCTAGGCTAATTCTTGTCCAATTAGGGTTTTTAACCAATCTTGTGCATCCAATAGGTGTTTTGTGTCATTGGATTAACATTTTAGGTCATTTTCGTCCTCCCTAAACTTAATCTTGTCCAATTAGGGTTTCTAACAAATCTTGTGTATCCAATAGGTGTTTTGTGTCATTGGATGAACATTTAGATCATTTTCGTCCTCCCTAAACTTAATCTTGTCCAATTAGGGTTTGTAACCAATATTGTGCATCCAATAGGTTTTTTTGTATCATTGGATGAACAATTAGGTCATTTACGTCCTCCCTAGGCTAATTCTTGTCCAATTAGGGTTTTTAACCAATCTTGTGCATCCAATAGGTGTTTTGTGTCATTGGATGAACATTTTAGGTCGTTTTCGTCCTCCCTAAACTTAATCTTGTCCAATTAGGGTTTCTAACCAATCTTGTGCATCCAACAGGTGTTTTGTGTCATTGGATGAACATTTAGGTCATTTTCGTCCTCCCTAAACTTAATCTTGTCCAATTAGGGTTTCTAACAAATCTTGTGGATCCAATAGGTGTTTTGTGTCATTGGATGAACATTTAGGTCATTTTCGTTCTCCCTAGGCTTATTCTTGTCCAATTAGAGTTTTTCACCAATCTTGTGCATCCAATAGGTGTTTTTGTGTCATTGGATGAATATTTATGTCATTTTTGTCCTCCTTACACTTAATCTTGTCCAATTAGGGTTTTTACACAATCTTGTGCATCCAATAGGTGTTTTGTGTCATTGGATGAACATTTTAGGTCGTTTTCGTCCTCCCTAAACTTAATCTTGTCCAATTAGGGTTTCTAACCAATCTTGTGCATCCAACAGGTGTTTTGTGTCATTGGATGAACATTTAGGTCATTTTCGTCCTCCCTAAACTTAATCTTGTCCAATTAGGGTTTCTAACAAATCTTGTGGATCCAATAGGTGTTTTGTGTCATTGGATGAACATTTAGGTCATTTTCGTTCTCCCTAGGCTTATTCTTGTCCAATTAGGGTTTTTCACCAATCTTGTGCATCCAATAGGTGTTTTTGTGTCATTGGATGAATATTTATGTCATTTTTGTCCTCCTTACACTTAATCTTGTCCAATTAGGGTTTTTAACCAATCTTGTGCATCCAATAGGTGTTTTGTGTCATTGGATGAACATTTAGGTCATTTTCGTCCTCCCTAAACTTAATCTTGTCCAATTAGGGTTTCTAACAAATCTTGTGGATCCAATAGGTGTTTTGTGTCATTGGATGAACATTTAGGTCATTTTCGTCCTCCCTAAACTTAATCTTGTCCAATTAGGGTTTCTAACTAATATTGTGCATCCAATAGGTGTTTTTGTATCATTGGATGAACAATTAGGTCATTTTCGTCCTCCCTAGGCTAATTCTTCTCCAATTAGGGTTTTTAACCAATCATGTGCATCCAATAGGTGTTTTGTGTCAATGGATGAAAATTTAGGTCATTTTCATTCTCCCTAGGCTTATTCTTGTCCAATTAGGGTTTTTCACCAATCTTGTGCATCAAATAGGTGTTTTTGTGTCATTGGATGAACATTTAGGTCATTTTCGTCATCCCTAGGCAAATTCTTGTCCAATTAGAGTTTCTAACCAATCTTGTACTTCCAATAGGTGTTTTTGTGTCATTGGATGAACATTTACGTCATTTTCGTCCTCCCTAGGCTAATTCTTGTCCAATTAGGGTTTTTAACCAATCTTGTGCATCCAATAGGTGTTTTGTGTCATTGGATTAACATTTTAGGTCATTTTCGTCCTCCCTAAACTTAATCTTGTCCAATTAGGGTTTCTAACAAATCTTGTGTATCCAATAGGTGTTTTGTGTCATTGGATGAACATTTAGGTCATTTTCGTCCTCCCTAAACTTAATCTTGTCCAATTAGGGTTTCTAACCAATATTGTGCATCCAATAGGTGTTTTTGTATCATTGGATGAACAATTAGGTCATTTACGTCCTCCCTAGGCTAATTCTTGTCCAATTAGGGTTTTTAACCAATCTTGTGCATCCAATAGGTGTTTTGTGTCATTGGATGAACATTTTAGGTCGTTTTCGTCCTCCCTAAACTTAATCTTGTCCAATTAGGGTTTCTAACCAATCTTGTGCATCCAACAGGTGTTTTGTGTCATTGGATGAACATTTAGGTCATTTTCGTCCTACCTAAACTTAATCTTGTCCAATTAGGGTTTATAAAAAATCTTGTGGATCCAATAGGTGTTTTGTGTCATTGGATGAATATTTATGTCATTTTCGTCCTCCCTAAACTTAATCTTGTCCAATTAGGGTTTCTAACCAATTTTGTGCATCCAATAGGTGTTTTTGTATCATTGGATGAACATTTAGGTCGTTTTCGTCCTCCCTAGGCTAATTCTTGTCCAATTAGGGTTTTTAAGCAATCTTGTGCATCCAATAGGTGTTTTGTGTCATTCGATGAACATTTACGTCATTTTCGTCCTCCCTTGGCTAATTCTTTTCCAATTAGGGTTTTTAACCAATCTTGTGCATCCAATAGGTGTTTTTGTGTCATTGGATGAATATTTATGTCATTTTCGTCCTCCTTACACTTAATCTTGTCCAATTAGGGTTTTTACACAATCTTGTGCATCCAATAGGTGTTTTGTGTCATTGGATGAACATTTAGGTCGTTTTCGTCCTCCCTAAACTTAATCTTGTCCAATTAGGGTTTCTAACCAATCATATGCATCCAATAGGTTTTTTTGTGTCATTGGATGAACAATTAGGTCATTTTCTTCCTCCCTAGGCTAATTCTTGTCCAATTAGGGTTTTTAAGCAATCTTGTGCATCCAATAGGTGTTTTGTGTCATTGGATGAACATTTAGGTCGTTTTCGTCCTCCCTAGGCTAATTCTTGTCCAATTAGGGTTTTTAAGCAATCTTGTGCATCCAATAGGTGTTTTGTGTCATTCGATGAACATTTACGTTAGTTTCGTCCTCCCTAGGCTAATTCTTTTCCAATTAGGGTTTTTAACCAATCTTGTGCATCCAATAGGTGTTTTTGTGTCATTGGATGAATATTTATGTCATTTTCGTCCTCCTTACAGTAATCTTGTCCAATTAGGGTTTTTACACAATCTTGTGCATCCAATAGGTGTTTTGTGTCATTGGATGAACATTTAGGTCATTTTCGTCCTCCCTAAAATTAATCTTGTCCAATTAGGGTTTCTAACAAATCTTGTGGATCCAATAGGTGTTTTGTGTCATTGGATGAACATTTAGGTCATTTTCGTCCTCGCTAAACTTAATCTTGTCCAATTAGGGTTTCTAACCAATATTGTGCATCCAATAGGTGTTTTTGTATCATTGGATGAACAATTAGGTCATTTTCGTCCTCCCTAGGCTAATTGTTGTCCAATTAGGGTTTTTAACCAATCTTGTGCATCCAATAGGGGTTTTGTGTCAATGGATGAAAATTTAGGTCATTTTCGTTCTCCCTAGGCTTATTCTTGTCCAATTAGGGTTTTTCACCAATCTTGTGCATCAAATAGGTGTTTTTGTGTCATTGGATGAACATTTTGATCATTTTCGTCCTCCCTAGGCTAATTCTTGTCCAATAAGGGTTTTCAAGCAATCTTGTGCATCCAATAGGTGTTTTGTGTCATTGGATGAACATTTAGGTCATTTTCGTCATCCCTAGGCTAATTCTTGTCCAATTAGAGTTTCTAACCAATCTTGTACTTCCAATAGGTGTTTTTTTGTCATTGGATGAACATTTACGTCATTTTCGTCCTCCCTAGGCTAATTCTTTTCCAATTAGGGTTTTTACACAATCTTGTGCATCCAATAGGTGTTTTTGTGTAATTGGATGAACATTTAGGTCATTTTCGTCCTCCCTAAACTTAATCTTGTCCAATTAGGGTTTCTAACAAATCTTGTGGATCCAATAGGTGTTTTGTGTCATTGGATGAACATTTAGGTCATTTTCGTCCTCCCTAAACTTAATCTTGTCCAATTAGGGTTTTTAACCAATCTTGTGCATCCAATAGGTGTTTTTGTGTCATTGGATGAATATTTATGTCATTTTCGTCCTCCTTACACTTAATCTTGTCCAATTAGGGTTTTTAAGCAATCTTGTGCATCCAATAGGTGTTTTGTGTCATTCGATGAACATTTACGTCATTTTCGTCCTCCCTTGGCTAATTCTTTTCCAATTAGGGTTTTTAACCAATCTTGTGCATCCAATAGGTGTTTTTGTGTCATTGGATGAATATTTATGTCATTTTCGTCCTCCTTACACTTAATCTTGTCCAATTAGGGTTTTTACACAATCTTGTGCATCCAATAGGTGTTTTGTGTCATTGGATGAACATTTAGGTCATTTTCGTCCTCCCTAAACTTAATCTTGTCCAATTAGGGTTTCTAACCAATCATATGCATCCAATAGGTTTTTTTGTGTCATTGGATGAACAATTAGGTCATTTTCTTCCTCCCTAGGCTAATTCTTGTCCAATTAGGGTTTTTAACCAATCTTGTGCATCCAATAGGTGTTTTTGTGTCATTGGATGAATATTTATGTTATTTTCGTCCTCCTTACACTTAATCTTGTCCAATTAGGGTTTTTAACCAATCTTGTGCATCCAATAGGTGTTTTGTGTCATTGGATGAACATTTAAGTCATTTTCGTCCTCCCTAAACTTAATCTTGTCCAATTAGGGTTTCTAACAAATCTTGTGGATCCAATAGGTGTTTTGTGTCATTGGATGAACATTTAGGTCATTTTCGTCCTCCCTAAACTTAATCTTGTCCAATTAGGGTTTCTAACCAATATTGTGCATCCAATAGGTTTTTTGTATCATTGGATGAACAATTAGGTCATTTTCGTCCTCCCTAGGCTAATTGTTGTCCAATTAGGGTTTTTAACCAATCTTCTGCATCCAATAGGGGTTTTGTGTCAATGGATGAAAATTTAGGTCATTTTCGTTCTCCCTAGGCTTATTCTTGTCCAATTAGGGTTTTTCAACAATCTTGTGCATCAAATAGGTGTTTTTGTGTCATTGGATGAACATTTTGATCATTTTCGTCCTCCCTAGGCTAATTCTTGTCCAATAAGGGTTTTCAAGCAATCTTGTGCATCCAATAGGTGTTTTGTGTCATTGGATGAACATTTAGGTCATTTTCGTCATCCCTAGGCTAATTCTTGTCCAATTAGAGTTTCTAACCAATCTTATACTTCCAATAGGTGTTTTTGTGTCATTGGATGAACATTTACGTCATTTTCGTCCTCCCTTGGCTAATTCTTGTCCAATTAGGGTTTTTAACCAATCTTGTGCATCCAATAGGTGTTTTGTGTCATTGGATTAACATTTTAGGTCATTTTCGTCCTCCCTAAACTTAATCTTGTCCAATTAGGGTTTCTAACAAATCTTGTGTATCCAATAGGTGTTTTGTGTCATTGGATGAACATTTAGGTCATTTTCGTCCTCCCTAAACTTAATCTTGTCCAATTAGGGTTTCTAACCAATATTGTGCATCCAATAGGTGTTTTTGTATCATTGGATGAACAATTAGGTCATTTACGTCCTCCCTAGGCTAATTCTTGTCCAATTAGGGTTTTTAA
>JBBPBS010000483.1:0-14115 GCA_037974835.1 Cicer judaicum | reverse complement strand
TTTGTGTCATTGGATGAACAATTAGGTCATTTTCATCCTCCCTAGGCTTATTCTGGTCAAATTAGGGTTTCTAACTGTTCTTGTGCATCCAAAAGGTGTGTTTCTGTCATTGGATGAACATTTAGGTCATTTTCGTCCTCCCTAAGGTTATTCTTGTCCAATTAGGGTTTTCAACGGATCTTGTGCATCCAATAGGTGTGTTTGTGTCATTGGATGAACAATTAGGTCATTTTCCTCCTTCCTAGGCTTATTCTGGTCAAATTAGGGTTTTCAACCAATCTTGTGCATTGAATAAGTTCATTTCTGTCATTGGATGAACAATTAGGTCATTTTTGTCCTCCCTAGGCTTATTCTTGTCAAATTAGGGTTTCAAACCAATCTTGTGCATCCAAAAGGTGTGTTTGTATCATTGGATGAACATTTAGGTCATTTTCGTTCTCCCTAGGGTTATTCTTGTCCAATTTGGGTATTCAACCAATCTTGTGCATTGAATAAGTTCATTTGTGTCATTGGATGAACAATTAGGTAATTTTCGTCCTCCCTAGGCTTATTCTTGTCAAATTAGGGTTTCTAACCAATCTTGTGCATCCAATAGGTGTGTTTGTGTCATTGGATGAACATTTAGGTCATTTTCGTCCTCCCTAAGGTTATTCTTCTCCAATTAGGGTTTCAACGAATCTTGTGCATTGAATAAGTTCATTTGTGTCATTGGATGAACTATTAGGTCATTTTCGCCCTCCCTAGGCTTATTCTTGTCCAATTAGGGTTTCCAACAAATGTTGTGCATCCAATTGGTGTGTTTGTGTCATTGGATGAACATTTGGGTAATTTACGACCTCCCTAGGCTTATTCTTGTCCAATTAGGGTTTCTAACCAATCTTGTGCATCCAATTGGTGTGTTTGTGTCATTGGATGATCAATTAGGTCATTTTCATCCTCCCTAGGCTTATTCTGGTCAAATTAGGGTTTTCAACCAATCTTGTGCATTGAATAAGTTTATTTGTGTCATTGGATGAACAATTAGGTCATTTTCGTCCTCCCTAGGCTTATTCTTGTCAAATTAGGGTTTCTAACCAATCTTGTGCATCCAATAGGTGTGTTTGTGTCATTGGATGAACATTTAGGTCATTTTCGTCCTCCCTAAGATTATTCTTGTCCAATTAGGGTATTCAACCAATCTTGTACATTGAATAAGTTCATTTGTGTCATTGGATGAACAATTAGGTCATTTTGGTCCTCCCTAGGCTTATTCTTGTCAAATTAGGGTTTCTAACCAATCTTGTGCATCCAATAGGTGTGTTTGTGTCATTGGATGAACATTTAGGTCATTTTCATCCTCCCTAGGCTTATTCTTGTCCAATTAGGGTATTCAACCAATCTTGTGCATTGAATAAGTTTATTTGTGTCATTGGATGAACAATTAGGTCATTTTCGTCCTCCCTAGGCTTATTCTTGTCAAATTAGGGTTTCTAACCAATCTTGTGCATCCAATAGGTGTGTTTGTGTCATTGGATGAACATTTAGGTCATTTTCGTCCTCCCTAAGGTTATTCTTGTCCAATTAGGGTTTCAACGAATCTTGTGCATTGAATAAGTTCATTTGTGTCATTGGATGAACTATTAGGTCATTTTCGCCCTCCCTAGGCTTATTCTTGTCCAATTAGGGTTTCCAACAAATGTTGTGCATCCAATTGGTGTGTTTGTGTCATTGGATGAACATTTGGGTAATTTACGACCTCCCTAGGCTTATTCTTGTCCAATTAGGGTTTCTAACCAATCTTGTGCATCCAATTGGTGTGTTTGTGTCATTGGATGATCAATTAGGTCATTTTCATCCTCCCTAGGCTTATTCTGGTCAAATTAGGGTTTTCAACCAATCTTGTGCATTGAATAAGTTTATTTGTGTCATTGGATGAACAATTAGGTCATTTTCGTCCTCCCTAGGCTTATTCTTGTCAAATTAGGGTTTCTAACCAATCTTGTGCATCCAATAGGTGTGTTTGTGTCATTGGATGAACGTTTAGGTCATTTTCGTCCTCCCTAAGGTTATTCTTGTCCAATTAGGGTTTTCAACGAATCTTGTGCATTGAATAAGTTCATTTGTGTCATTGGATGAACAATTAGGTCATTTTCGACCTCCCTAGGCTTATTCTTGTCCAATTAGGGTTTCTAACAAATGTTGTGCATCCAATTGGTGTGTTTGTGTCATTGGATGAACATTTAGGTCATTTACGACCTCCCTAGGCTTATTCTTGTCCAATTAGGGTTTCTAACCAATCTTGTGCATCCAATTGGTGTGTTTGTGTCATTGGATGAACAATTAGGTCATTTTCATCCTCCCTAGGCTTATTCTGGTCAAATTAGGGTTTTCAACCAATCTTGTGCATTGAATAAGTTCATTTGTGTCATTGGATGAACAATTAGGTCATTCTCGTCCTCCCTAGGCTTATTCTTGTCAAATTAGGGTTTGTAACCAATCTTGTGCATCCAAAAGCTGTGTTTGTGTCATTGGATGAACATTTAGGTCATTTTCGTCCTCCCTAGGGTGATTCTTGTCCAATTAGGGTATTCAACCAATCTTGTGCATTGAATAAGTTCATTTGTGTCATTGGATGAACAATTAGGTCATTTTCATCCTCCCTAGGCTTATTCTGGTCAAATTAGGGTTTCTAACTGTTCTTGTGCATCCAAAAGGTGTGTTTCTGTCATTGGATGAACATTTAGGTCATTTTCGTCCTCCCTAAGGTTATTCTTGTCCAATTAGGGTTTTCAACGGATCTTGTGCATCCAATAGGTGTGTTTGTGTCATTGGATGAACAATTAGGTCATTTTCCTCCTTCCTAGGCTTATTCTGGTCAAATTAGGGTTTTCAACCAATCTTGTGCATTGAATAAGTTCATTTGTGTCATTGGATGAACAATTAGGTCATTCTCGTCCTCCCTAGGCTTATTCTTGTCAAATTTGGGTTTGTAACCAATCTTGTGCATCCAAAAGCTGTGTTTGTGTCATTGGATGAACATTTAGGTCATTTTCGTCCTCCCTAGGGTTATTCTTGTCCAATTAGGGTATTCAACCAATCTTGTGCATTGAATAAGTTCATTTGTGTCATTGGATGAACAATTAGGTCATTTCGTCCTCCCTAGGCTTATTCTTGTCAAATTAGGGTTTCTAACCAATCTTGTGCATCCAAAAGGTGTGTTTGTGTCATTGGATGAACATTTAGGTCATTTTCGTCCTCCCTAGGGTTATTTTTGTCCAAATAGGGTATTCAATTGATCTTGTGCATTGAATAAGATCATTTGTGTCGTTGGATGAACAATTAGGTCATTTTCGTCCTCCCTAGGCTTATTCTTGTCAAATTAGGGTTTCTAACCAATCTTGTGCATCCAATAGGTGTGTTTGTGTCATTGGATGAACATTTAGGTCATTTTCGTCCTCTCTAGGGTTATTCTTGTCCAATTAGGGTATTCAACCAATCTTGTGCATTGAATAAGTTCATTTGTGTCATTGGATGAACAATTAGGTCATTTTCGTCCTCCCTAGGCTTATTCTTGTCAAATTAGGGTTTCAAACCAATCTTCTGCATCCAAAAGGTATGTTTCTGTCATTGGATGAACATTTAGGTCATTTTCGTCCTCCCTAGTGTTATTCTTGTCTAATTAGGGTATTCAACCAATCTTGTGCATTGAATAACTTAATTTGTGTCATTCGATGAACAATTAGGTCATTTTCGTCCTCCCTAGGCTTATTCTTGTCAAATTAGGGTTTCAAACCAATCTTGTGCGTCCAAAAGGTGAGTTTGTGTCATTGGATGAACATTTAGCTCATTTTCGTCCTCCCTAGGGTTATTTTTGTCCAATTAGGGTATTCAACCAATCTTGTGCATTGAATAAGTTCATTTGTGTCATTGGATGAACAATTAGGTCATTTTCGTCCTCCTTAGGCTTATTCTTGTCAAATTAGGGTTTCAAACCAATCTTGTGCATCCAAAAGGTATGTTTCTGTCATTGGATGAACATTTAGGTCATTTTCGTCCTCCCTAGTGTTATTCTTGTCTAATTAGGGTATTCAACCAATCTTGTGCATTGAATAACTTAATTTGTGTCATTCGATGAACAATTAGGTCATTTTCGTCCTCCCTAGGCTTATTCTTGTCAAATTAGGGTTTCAAACCAATCTTGTGCGTCCAAAAGGTGAGTTTGTGTCATTGGATGAACATTTAGCTCATTTTCGTCCTCCCTAGGGTTATTTTTGTCCAATTAGGGTATTCAACCAATCTTGTGCATTGAATAAGTTCATTTGTGTCATTGGATGAACAATTAGGTCATTTTCGTCCTCCCTAGGCTTATTCTTGTCAAATTAGGGTTTCTAACCAATCTTTTGCATCCAATAGGTGTGTTTGTGTCATTGGATGAACATTTAGGTCATTTTCGTCCTCCCTAGGGTGATTCTTGTCCAATTAGGGTATTCAACCAATCTTGTGCATTGAATAAGTTCATTTGTGTCATTGGATGAACAATTAGGTCATTTTCATCCTCCCTAGGCTTATTCTGGTCAAATTAGGGTTTCTAACTGTTCTTGTGCATCCAAAAGGTGTGTTTCTGTCATTGGATGAACATTTAGGTCATTTTCGTCCTCCCTAGGGTTATTTTTGTCCAATTAGGGTATTCAACCAATCTTGTGCATTGAATAAGTTCATTTGTGTCATTGGATGAACAATTAGGTCATTTTCGTCCTCCCTAGGCTTATTCTTGTCAAATTAGGGTTTCAAACCAATCTTGTGCATCCAAAAGGTGTGTTTGTGTCATTGGATGAACATTTAGGTCATTTTCTTCCTCCCTAGGGTTATTCTTGTCCAATTAGGGTATTCAACCAATCTTGTGCATTGAATTAGTTCATTTGTGTCATTGGATGAACAATTAGGTCATTTTCGTCCTCCTTAGGCTTATTCTTGTCAAATTAGGGTTTCAAACCAATCTTGTGCATCCAAAAGGTATGTTTCTGTCATTGGATGAACATTTAGGTCATTTTCGTCCTCCCTAGTGTTATTCTTGTCTAATTAGGGTATTCAACCAATCTTGTGCATTGAATAACTTAATTTGTGTCATTCGATGAACAATTAGGTCATTTTCGTCCTCCCTAGGCTTATTCTTGTCAAATTAGGGTTTCAAACCAATCTTGTGCGTCCAAAAGGTGAGTTTGTGTCATTGGATGAACATTTAGCTCATTTTCGTCCTCCCTAGGGTTATTTTTGTCCAATTAGGGTATTCAACCAATCTTGTGCATTGAATAAGTTCATTTGTGTCATTGGATGAACAATTAGGTCATTTTCGTCCTCCCTAGGCTTATTCTTGTCCAATTAGGGTTTTCAACCAATCTTGTGCATTGAATAAGTTCATTTGTGTCATTGGATGAACAATTAGGTCATTTTCATCCTCCCTAGGCTTATTTTGGTCAAATTATGGTTTTCAACCAATGTTGTGCATTGAATAATTTCATTTGTGTCATTGGATGAACAATTAGGTCATTTTCGTCCTCCCTATGCTTATTCTTGTCGAATTACGGTTTCTAACCTAACTTGTGCATCCAAAAGGTGTGTTTGTGTCATTGGATGAACATTTAGGTCATTTTCGTCCTCCCTAGGCTTATTCTTGTCCAATTAGGGTATTCAACCAATCTTGTGCATTGAATAAGTTCATTTGTGTCATTGGATGAACAATTAGGTCATTTTCGTCCTCCCTAGGATTATTCTTGTCGAATTAGGGTTTCTAACAAATGTTATGCATCCAATTGGTGTGTTTGTGTCATTGGGTGAACATTTAGGTCATTTACGACCTCCCTAGGCTTATTCTTGTCCAATTAGGGTTTCTAACCAATCTTGTGCATCCAATAGTGTGTTTGTGTCATTGGATGAACATTTAGGTCAGTTTCGTCCTCCCTAGGGTTATTCTTGTCCAATTAGGATTTCTAACCAATCTTGTGCATCCAAAAGGTGTGTTTGTGTCATTGGATGAACATTTAGGTCATTTTCGTCCTCCCTAGGGTTATTCTTGTCCAATTAGGGTATTCAACCTATCTTGTGCATTGAATAAGTTCATTTGTGTCATTGGATGAACAATTAGGTCATTTTCGTCCTCCCTAGGCTTATTCTTGTCAAATTAGGGTTTCTAACCAATCTTGTGCATCCAATAGGTGTGTTTGTGTCATTGGATGAACATTTAGGTCATTTTCGTCCTCCCTAGGGTGATTCTTGTCCAATTAGGGTATTCAACCAATCTTGTGCATTGAATAAGTTCATTTGTGTCATTGGATGTACAATTAGGTCATTTTCATCCTCCCTAGGCTTATTCTGGTCAAATTAGGGTTTCTAACTGTTCTTGTGCATCCAAAAGGTGTGTTTGTGTCATTGGATGAACATTTAGGTCATCTTCGTCCTCCCTAGGGTTATTCTTGTGCAATTAGGGTATTAAACCAATCTTGTGCATTGAATAAGTTCATTTGTGTCATTGGATGAACAATTAGGTCATTTTCGTCCTCCCTAGGCTTATTCTTGTCAAATTAGGGTTTCTAACCAATCTTTTGCATCCAATAGGTGTGTTTGTGTCATTGGATGAACATTTAGGTCATTTTCGTCCTCCCTAGGGTGATTCTTGTCCAATTAGGGTATTCAACCAATCTTGTGCATTGAATAAGTTCATTTGTGTCATTGGATGAACAATTAGGTCATTTTCATCCTCCCTAGGCTTATTCTGGTCAAATTAGGGTTTCTAACTGTTCTTGTGCATCCAATAGGTGTGTTTCTGTCATTGGATGAACATTTAGGTCATTTTCGTCCTCCCTAAGGTTATTCTTGTCCAATTAGGGTTTTCAACGGATCTTGTGCATCCAATAGGTGTGTTTGTGTCATTGGATGAACAATTAGGTCATTTTCCTCCTTCCTAGGCTTATTCTGGTCAAATTAGGGTTTTCAACCAATCTTGTGCATTGAATAAGTTCATTTCTGTCATTGGATGAACAATTAGGTCATTTTTGTCCTCCCTAGGCTTATTCTTGTCAAATTAGGGTTTCAAACCAATCTTGTGCATCCAAAAGGTGTGTTTGTATCATTGGATGAACATTTAGGTCATTTTCGTCCTCCCTAGGGTTATTCTTGTCCAATTTGGGTATTCAACCAATCTTGTGCATTGAATAAGTTCATTTGTGTCATTGGATGAACAATTAGGTAATTTTCGTCCTCCCTAGGCTTATTCTTGTCAAATTAGGGTTTCTAACCAATCTTGTGCATCCAATAGGTGTGTTTGTGTCATTGGATGAACATTTAGGTCATTTTCGTCCTCCCTAAGGTTATTCTTGTCCAATTAGGGTTTCAACGAATCTTGTGCATTGAATAAGTTCATTTGTGTCATTGGATGAACTATTAGGTCATTTTCGCCCTCCCTAGGCTTATTCTTGTCCAATTAGGGTTTCCAACAAATGTTGTGCATCCAATTGGTGTGTTTGTGTCATTGGATGAACATTTGGGTAATTTACGACCTCCCTAGGCTTATTCTTGTCCAATTAGGGTTTCTAACCAATCTTGTGCATCCAATTGGTGTGTTTGTGTCATTGGATGATCAATTAGGTCATTTTCATCCTCCCTAGGCTTATTCTGGTCAAATTAGGGTTTTCAACCAATCTTGTGCATTGAATAAGTTTATTTGTGTCATTGGATGAACAATTAGGTCATTTTCGTCCTCCCTAGGCTTATTCTTGTCAAATTAGGGTTTCTAACCAATCTTGTGCATCCAATAGGTGTGTTTGTGTCATTGGATGAACGTTTAGGTCATTTTCGTCCTCCCTAAGGTTATTCTTGTCCAATTAGGGTTTTCAACGAATCTTGTGCATTGAATAAGTTCATTTGTGTCATTGGATGAACAATTAGGTCATTTTCGACCTCCCTAGGCTTATTCTTGTCCAATTAGGGTTTCTAACAAATGTTGTGCATCCAATTGGTGTGTTTGTGTCATTGGATGAACATTTAGGTCATTTACGACCTCCCTAGGCTTATTCTTGTCCAATTAGGGTTTCTAACCAATCTTGTGCATCCAATTGGTGTGTTTGTGTCATTGGATGAACAATTAGGTCATTTTCATCCTCCCTAGGCTTATTCTGGTCAAATTAGGGTTTTCAACCAATCTTGTGCATTGAATAAGTTCATTTGTGTCATTGGATGAACAATTAGGTCATTCTCGTCCTCCCTAGGCTTATTCTTGTCAAATTAGGGTTTGTAACCAATCTTGTGCATCCAAAAGCTGTGTTTGTGTCATTGGATGAACATTTAGGTCATTTTCGTCCTCCCTAGGGTGATTCTTGTCCAATTAGGGTATTCAACCAATCTTGTGCATTGAATAAGTTCATTTGTGTCATTGGATGAACAATTAGGTCATTTTCATCCTCCCTAGGCTTATTCTGGTCAAATTAGGGTTTCTAACTGTTCTTGTGCATCCAAAAGGTGTGTTTCTGTCATTGGATGAACATTTAGGTCATTTTCGTCCTCCCTAAGGTTATTCTTGTCCAATTAGGGTTTTCAACGGATCTTGTGCATCCAATAGGTGTGTTTGTGTCATTGGATGAACAATTAGGTCATTTTCCTCCTTCCTAGGCTTATTCTGGTCAAATTAGGGTTTTCAACCAATCTTGTGCATTGAATAAGTTCATTTCTGTCATTGGATGAACAATTAGGTCATTTTTGTCCTCCCTAGGCTTATTCTTGTCAAATTAGGGTTTCAAACCAATCTTGTGCATCCAAAAGGTGTGTTTGTCTCATTGGATGAACATTTAGGTCATTTTCGTCCTCCCTAGGGTTATTCTTGTCCAATTAGGGTATTCAACCAATCTTGTGCATTGAATAAGTTCATTTGTGTCATTGGATGAACAATTAGGTCATTTTCGTCCTCCCTAGGCTTATTCTTGTCAAATTAGGGTTTCAAACCAATCTTCTGCATCCAAAAGGTATGTTTCTGTCATTGGATGAACATTTAGGTCATTTTCGTCCTCCCTAGTGTTATTCTTGTCTAATTAGGGTATTCAACCAATCTTGTGCATTGAATAACTTAATTTGTGTCATTCGATGAACAATGAGGTCATTTTCGTCCTCCCTAGGCTTATTCTTGTCAAATTAGGGTTTCAAACCAATCTTGTGCGTCCAAAAGGTGAGTTTGTGTCATTGGATGAACATTTAGCTCATTTTCGTCCTCCCTAGGGTTATTTTTGTCCAATTAGGGTATTCAACCAATCTTGTGCATTGAATAAGTTCATTTGTGTCATTGGATGAACAATTAGGTCATTTTCGTCCTCCCTAGGCTTATTCTTGTCAAATTAGGGTTTCAAACCAATCTTGTGCATCCAAAAGGTGTGTTTGTGTCATTGGATGAACATTTAGGTCATTTTCGTCCTCCCTAGGGTTATTTTTGACCAATTAGGGTATTCAACCAATCTTGTGCATTGAATAAGTTCATTTGTGTCATTGGATGAACAATTAGGTCATTTTCGTCCTCCCTAGGCTTATTCTTGTCAAATTAGGGTTTCTAACCAATCTTTTGCATCCAATAGGTGTGTTTGTGTCATTGGATGAACATTTAGGTCATTTTCGTCCTCCCTAGGGTGATTCTTGTCCAATTAGGGTATTCAACCAATCTTGTGCATTGAATAAGTTCATTTGTGTCATTGGATGAACAATTAGGTCATTTTCATCCTCCCTAGGCTTATTCTGGTCAAATTAGGGTTTCTAACTGTTCTTGTGCATCCAATAGGTGTGTTTCTGTCATTGGATGAACATTTAGGTCATTTTCGTCCTCCCTAAGGTTATTCTTGTCCAATTAGGGTTTTCAACGGATCTTGTGCATCCAATAGGTGTGTTTGTGTCATTGGATGAACAATTAGGTCATTTTCCTCCTTCCTAGGCTTATTCTGGTCAAATTAGGGTTTTCAACCAATCTTGTGCATTGAATAAGTTCATTTCTGTCATTGGATGAACAATTAGGTCATTTTTGTCCTCCCTAGGCTTATTCTTGTCAAATTAGGGTTTCAAACCAATCTTGTGCATCCAAAAGGTGTGTTTGTATCATTGGATGAACATTTAGGTCATTTTCGTCCTCCCTAGGGTTATTCTTGTCCAATTAGGGTATTCAACCAATCTTGTGCATTGAATAAGTTCATTTGTGTCATTGGATGAACAATTAGGTCATTTTCGTCCTCCCTAGGCTTATTCTTGTCAAATTAGGGTTTCAAACCAATCTTCTGCATCCAAAAGGTATGTTTCTGTCATTGGATGAACATTTAGGTCATTTTCGTCCTCCCTAGTGTTATTCTTGTCTAATTAGGGTATTCAACCAATCTTGTGCATTGAATAACTTAATTTGTGTCATTCGATGAACAATTAGGTCATTTTCGTCCTCCCTAGGCTTATTCTTGTCAAATTAGGGTTTCAAACCAATCTTGTGCGTCCAAAAGGTGAGTTTGTGTCATTGGATGAACATTTAGCTCATTTTCGTCCTCCCTAGGGTTATTTTTGTCCAATTAGGGTATTCAACCAATCTTGTGCATTGAATAAGTTCATTTGTGTCATTGGATGAACAATTAGGTCATTTTCGTCCTCCTTAGGCTTATTCTTGTCAAATTAGGGTTTCAAACCAATCTTGTGCATCCAAAAGGTATGTTTCTGTCATTGGATGAACATTTAGGTCATTTTCGTCCTCCCTAGTGTTATTCTTGTCTAATTAGGGTATTCAACCAATCTTGTGCATTGAATAACTTAATTTGTGTCATTCGATGAACAATTAGGTCATTTTCGTCCTCCCTAGGCTTATTCTTGTCAAATTAGGGTTTCAAACCAATCTTGTGCGTCCAAAAGGTGAGTTTGTGTCATTGGATGAACATTTAGCTCATTTTCGTCCTCCCTAGGGTTATTTTTGTCCAATTAGGGTATTCAACCAATCTTGTGCATTGAATAAGTTCATTTGTGTCATTGGATGAACAATTAGGTCATTTTCGTCCTCCCTAGGCTTATTCTTGTCAAATTAGGGTTTCAAACCAATCTTGTGCATCCAAAAGGTGTGTTTGTGTCATTGGATGAACATTTAGGTCATTTTCGTCCTCCCTAGGGTTATTTTTGTCCAATTAGGGTATTCAACCAATCTTGTGCATTGAATAAGTTCATTTGTGTCATTGGATGAACAATTAGGTCATTTTCGTCCTCCCTAGGCTTATTCTTGTCAAATTAGGGTTTCTAACCAATCTTTTGCATCCAATAGGTGTGTTTGTGTCATTGGATGAACATTTAGGTCATTTTCGTCCTCCCTAGGGTGATTCTTGTCCAATTAGGGTATTCAACCAATCTTGTGCATTGAATAAGTTCATTTGTGTCATTGGATGAACAATTAGGTCATTTTCATCCTCCCTAGGCTTATTCTGGTCAAATTAGGGTTTCTAACTGTTCTTGTGCATCCAAAAGGTGTGTTTCTGTCATTGGATGAACATTTAGGTCATTTTCGTCCTCCCTAAGGTTATTCTTGTCCAATTAGGGTTTTCAACGGATCTTGTGCATCCAATAGGTGTGTTTGTGTCATTGGATGAACAATTAGGTCATTTTCCTCCTTCCTAGGCTTATTCTGGTCAAATTAGGGTTTTCAACCAATCTTGTGCATTGAATAAGTTCATTTGTGTCATTGGATGAACAATTAGGTCATTCTCGTCCTCCCTAGGCTTATTCTTGTCAAATTTGGGTTTGTAACCAATCTTGTGCATCCAAAAGCTGTGTTTGTGTCATTGGATGAACATTTAGGTCATTTTCGTCCTCCCTAGGGTTATTCTTGTCCAATTAGGGTATTCAACCAATCTTGTGCATTGAATAAGTTCATTTGTGTCATTGGATGAACAATTAGGTCATTTCGTCCTCCCTAGGCTTATTCTTGTCAAATTAGGGTTTCTAACCAATCTTGTGCATCCAAAAGGTGTGTTTGTGTCATTGGATGAACATTTAGGTCATTTTCGTCCTCCCTAGGGTTATTTTTGTCCAAATAGGGTATTCAATTGATCTTGTGCATTGAATAAGATCATTTGTGTCGTTGGATGAACAATTAGGTCATTTTCGTCCTCCCTAGGCTTATTCTTGTCAAATTAGGGTTTCTAACCAATCTTGTGCATCCAATAGGTGTGTTTGTGTCATTGGATGAACATTTAGGTCATTTTCGTCCTCCCTAAGGTTATTCTTGTCCAATTAGGGTTTCAACGAATCTTGTGCATTGAATAAGTTCATTTGTGTCATTGGATGAACTATTAGGTCATTTTCGCCCTCCCTAGGCTTATTCTTGTCCAATTAGGGTTTCCAACAAATGTTGTGCATCCAATTGGTGTGTTTGTGTCATTGGATGAACATTTGGGTAATTTACGACCTCCCTAGGCTTATTCTTGTCCAATTAGGGTTTCTAACCAATCTTGTGCATCCAATTGGTGTGTTTGTGTCATTGGATGATCAATTAGGTCATTTTCATCCTCCCTAGGCTTATTCTGGTCAAATTAGGGTTTTCAACCAATCTTGTGCATTGAATAAGTTTATTTGTGTCATTGGATGAACAATTAGGTCATTTTCGTCCTCCCTAGGCTTATTCTTGTCAAATTAGGGTTTCTAACCAATCTTGTGCATCCAATAGGTGTGTTTGTGTCATTGGATGAACGTTTAGGTCATTTTCGTCCTCCCTAAGGTTATTCTTGTCCAATTAGGGTTTTCAACGAATCTTGTGCATTGAATAAGTTCATTTGTGTCATTGGATGAACAATTAGGTCATTTTCGACCTCCCTAGGCTTATTCTTGTCCAATTAGGGTTTCTAACAAATGTTGTGCATCCAATTGGTGTGTTTGTGTCATTGGATGAACATTTAGGTCATTTACGACCTCCCTAGGCTTATTCTTGTCCAATTAGGGTTTCTAACCAATCTTGTGCATCCAATTGGTGTGTTTGTGTCATTGGATGAACAATTAGGTCATTTTCATCCTCCCTAGGCTTATTCTGGTCAAATTAGGGTTTTCAACCAATCTTGTGCATTGAATAAGTTCATTTGTGTCATTGGATGAACAATTAGGTCATTCTCGTCCTCCCTAGGCTTATTCTTGTCAAATTAGGGTTTGTAACCAATCTTGTGCATCCAAAAGCTGTGTTTGTGTCATTGGATGAACATTTAGGTCATTTTCGTCCTCCCTAGGGTGATTCTTGTCCAATTAGGGTATTCAACCAATCTTGTGCATTGAATAAGTTCATTTGTGTCATTGGATGAACAATTAGGTCATTTTCATCCTCCCTAGGCTTATTCTGGTCAAATTAGGGTTTCTAACTGTTCTTGTGCATCCAAAAGGTGTGTTTCTGTCATTGGATGAACATTTAGGTCATTTTCGTCCTCCCTAAGGTTATTCTTGTCCAATTAGGGTTTTCAACGGATCTTGTGCATCCAATAGGTGTGTTTGTGTCATTGGATGAACAATTAGGTCATTTTCCTCCTTCCTAGGCTTATTCTGGTCAAATTAGGGTTTTCAACCAATCTTGTGCATTGAATAAGTTCATTTCTGTCATTGGATGAACAATTAGGTCATTTTTGTCCTCCCTAGGCTTATTCTTGTCAAATTAGGGTTTCAAACCAATCTTGTGCATCCAAAAGGTGTGTTTGTATCATTGGATGAACATTTAGGTCATTTTCGTCCTCCCTAGGGTTATTCTTGTCCAATTTGGGTATTCAACCAATCTTGTGCATTGAATAAGTTCATTTGTGTCATTGGATGAACAATTAGGTAATATTCGTCCTCCCTAGGCTTATTCTTGTCAAATTAGGGTTTCTATCCAATCTTGTGCATCCAATAGGTGTGTTTGTGTCATTGGATGAACATTTAGGTCATTTTCGTCCTCCCTAAGGTTATTCTTGTCCAATTAGGGTTTCAACGAATCTTGTGCATTGAATAAGTTCATTTGTGTCATTGGATGAACTATTAGGTCATTTTCGCCCTCCCTAGGCTTATTCTTGTCCAATTAGGGTTTCCAACAAATGTTGTGCATCCAATTGGTGTGTTTGTGTCATTGGATGAACATTT
>JBBPBS010000478.1:1477423-1497936 GCA_037974835.1 Cicer judaicum | reverse complement strand
TACAATTAGGGTATTTAACCAATCTTGTGCATCCAATAGGTATGTTTGTGTCATTGGATGAATATTTAGGTCATTTTCGTCCTCCCTACACTTAATCTTGTCCAATTAGGGTTTCTAACCAATCTTTTGCATCCAATAGGTGTTTTGTGTCATTGGATGAACAATTAGGTCATTTTCGTCCTCCCTAGGCTAATTCTTTTACAATTAGGGTTTTTAACCAATCTTGTGCATCCAATAGGTGTTTTGTGTCATTGGATGAACATTTAGGTCATTTTCGTCCTCCCTACACTTATTCTTGTTCAGTTAGGGCTTTTAGCACATCTTGTGTATCCAATAGATGTATTTGTGTCGTTGGATGAACTTTAGGTCATTTTCCACCTCCCTACACTTAATCTTGTACAATTCGGGTTTTTAACCAATCTTGTGCATCCAATAGGTATGTTTGTGTCATTGGATGAACATTTAGGTCATTTTCGTCCTCCCTACACTTAATCTTGTCCAAGTAGGGTTTCTAACCAATCTTTTGCATCCAATAGGTGTTTTGTGTCATTGGATGAACAATTAGGTCATTTTCGTCCTCCCTAGGCTAATTCTTTTCCAATTAGGGTTTTTAACCAATCTTGTGCATCCAATAGGTGTGTTTGTGTCATTGGATGAATATTTAGGTCATTTTCGTCCTCCGTACTCTTAATCTTGTCCAATTAGGATTTTTAATCAATCATGTGCATCCAATAGGTGTTTTGTGTCATTGGAAGAACATTTAGTTCATTTTCGTCCTCCCTACACTTAATCTTGTCCAATTAGGGTTTCTAACCAATCATTTGCATCCAATAGGTGTTTTGTGTCATTGGATGAACAATTAGGTCGTTTTCGTCCTCCCTAGGCTAATACTTTTCCAATTAGGGTTTTTAACCAATCTTGTGCATCCAATAGGTGTTTTGTGTCATTGTATGAACATTTAGGTCATTTTCTTCCTCCCTACACTTAATCTTGTCCAGTCAGGGTTTTTAACACATCTTGTGCATCCAATAGGTGTGTTTGTGTCGTTGGATGAACTTTAGGTCATTTTCCACCTCCCTACACTTAATCTTGTACAATTAGGGTATTTAACCAATCTTGTGCATCCAATAGGTATGTTTGTGTCATTGGATGAATATTTAGGTCATTTTCGTCCTCCCTACACTTAATCTTGTCCAATTAGGGTTTCTAACCAATCTTTTGCATCCAATAGGTGTTTTGTGTCATTGGATGAACAATTAGGTCATTTTCGTCCTCCCTAGGCTAATTCTTTTCCAATAAGGGTTTTTAACCAATCTTTTGCATCCAATAGGTGTTTTGTGTCATTGGATGAACAATTAGGTCATTTTCGTCCTCCGTACACTTAATCTTGTCCAATTAGGGTTTTTAACCAATCATGTGCATCCAATAGGTGTTTTGTGTCAATTGAAGAACATTTAGTTCATTTTCGTCCTCCCAACACTTAATCTTGTCCAATTAGGGTTTCTAACCAATCTTTTGCATCCAATAGGTGTTTTGTGTCATTGGATGAACAATTAGGTCATTTTCGTCCTCCATAGGTTAATTCTTTTCCAATTAGGGGTTTTAACCAATCTTGTGCATCCAATAGGTGTGTTTCTGTCATTGGATGGATATTTAGGTCATTTTCGTCCTTCGTACACTTAATCTTGTCCAATTAGGGTTTTTAACCAATCTTTTGCATCCAATAGGTGTTTTGTGTCATTGGATGAACATTTAGTTCATTTTCGTCCTCCCTACAATTAATCTTGTCCAATAAGGGTTTCTAACCAATCTTTTGCATCCAATAGGTGTTTTGTGTTATTGGATGAACAATTAGATCATTTTCGTCCTCCCTAGGCTAATTCTTTTCCAATTAGGGTTTTTAACCAATCTTGTGCATCCAATAGGTGTTTTGTGTCATTGGATGAACATTTAGGTCATTTTCGTCCTCCCTACACTTAATCTTGTCCAGTTAGGGTTTTTAACACATCTTGTGCATCCAATAGGTGTGTTTGTGTCGTTGGATGAACTTTAGGTCATTTTCCACCTCCCTACACTTAATCTTGTACAATTAGGTATTTTAACCAATCTTGTGCATCCAATAGGTATGTTTGTGTCATTGGATGAATATTTAGGTCATTTTCGTCCTCCCTACACTTAATCTTGTCCAGTTAGGGTTTTTAACCAATCTTGTACATCCAATAGGTGTTTTTTGTGTCATTCGATGAATATTTAGGTCTTTTTCGTTCTCCCTAGGCATAATCTTGTCCAATTAGGGTTTTTAACCAATCTTGTTCATCAAATAGGTGTTTTCTGTCATTGGATGAACATTTAGGTCATTTTCGTCCTCCCTAAACTTAATCTTGTCCAATTGGGATTTCTAACCAATCTTGTGCATCCAATAGGTGTTTTGTGTCATTGGATGAACATTTAGGTTATTTTCGTCCTCCATAAACTTAATCTTGTCCAATTAGGGTTTCTAACCAATCTTGTGCATCCAATAGGTGTTTGTGTGTCATTAGATGAACAATTAGGTCATTTTCGTCCTCCCTACGCTTAATCTTGTCCAATTAGGGTTTCTAACCAATCTTTTGCATCCAATAGGTATGTTTGTGTCGTTGGATGAACAATTAGGTCATTTTCGTCCTCTGTACACTTAATCTTGTCCAATTAGGGTTTTTAACCAATCTTGTGCATCCAATAGGTGTTTTGTGTCATTGGATGAACATTTAGGTTATTTTCGTCCTCCCTAAACTTAATCTTGTCCAATTAGGGTTTCTAACCAATCTTGTGCATCCAATAGGTGTTTTGTGTCATTGGATGAACTTTAAGTCATTTTCCACCTCCCTACACTTAATCTTGTACAATTAGGGTTTTTAACCAATCTTGTGCATCGATTAGGTGTTTTTGTGTCATAGGATGAACATTTAGGTCATTTTCGTCCTCCCTAGGCTAATTCTTGTCCAATTAGGGTTTTTAACCAATCTTGTGCATCCAATAGGTGTTTTGGTGTCATTGGATGAATATTTAGCTCATTTTCGTCCTCCCTAGGCTTAACCTTGTCCAATTAGGGTTTCTAACTAATCTTGTGCATCCAATAGGTGTTTTTGTGTCATTAGATGAACAATTAGGTCATTTTTGTCTTCCCTAGGCTAATTCTTCTCCAATTAGGGTTTTTAACACATCTTGTGCATCCAATAGGTGTGTTCGTGTCATTGAATGAACTTTAGGTCATTTTCGACCACCCTACACTTAATCTTGTACAATTAGGGTTTTTAACCAATCTTGTGCATCCAATAGGTGTGTTTGTGTCATTTGATGAATATTTATGTCATTTTCGTCCTCCGTACACTTAATCTTGTCCAATTAGGATTTTTAACCAATCTTGTGCATCCAATAGGTGTTTTGTGTCATTGGAAGAACATTTAGTTCATTTTCGTCCTCCCTTCACTTAATCTTGTCCAATTAGGGTTTCTAACCAATCTTTTGCATCCAATAGGTGTTTTGTGTCATTGGATGACCATTTAGGTCATTTTCGACCTCCCTAAACTTAACCTTGTCCAATTAGGGTTTCTAACCAATCTTGTGCATCCAATAGGTGTTTTTGTGTCATTAGATGAACAATTAGGTCATTTTTGTCCTCCCTAGGCTAACTCTTGTCCAATTAGGGTTTTTAACACATCTTGTGCATCCAATACGTGTGTTCGTGTCATTGAATGAACTTTAGGTCATTTTCGACCACCCTACACTTAATCTTGTACAATTAGGGTTTTTAACCAATCTTGTGCATCCAATAGGTGTGTTTGTGTCATTGGATGAATATTTAGGTCATTTTCGTCCTCCCTACACTTAATCTTGTCCAATTAGGATTTTTAACCAATCTTGTGCATCCAATAGGTGTTTTGTGTCATTGGAATAACATTTAGTTCATTTTCGTCATCCCTACACTTAATCTTGTCCAATTAGGGTTTCTAACCAATCTTTTGCATCCAATAGGTGTTTTGTGTCATTGGATGACCATTTAGGTCATTTTCGTCCTCCCTAAACTTATCCATGTCCAATTAGGGTTTCTAACCAATCTTGTGCATCCAATAGGTGTGTTTGTGTCATTGGATGAATATTTACGTCATTTTCGTCCTCCCTTCACTTAATCTTGTCCAATTACGGTTTCTAACCAATCTTTTGCATCCAATAGGTGTTTTGTGTCAATGGATGAACAATTAGGTCATTTTCGTCCTCCCTAGGCTAATTCTTTTCCAATTAGGGTTTTTAACCAATCTTGTGGGTCCAATAGGTGTGTTTTGTGTCATTCGATGAATATTTAGGTCTTTTTCGTCCTCCCTAAGCATAATCTTGTCCAATTAGGGTTTTTAACCAATCTTGTGTATCCAATAGGTGATTTATGTCATTGGATGAACATTTAGGCTAAACGTAATATTGTCAAATTGGGGTTTCTAACCAATCTTTTGCATCGAATGGGTATTTTTGTGTCATTGGATGAACAATAAAGTCATTTTCGTCCTCCCTAGGCTAATTCTTTTCCAATTTGGGTTTTTAACCAATCTTGTGCATCCAATAGGTGTTTTGTGTCATTGGATGAACCTTTAGGTCATTTTCGTCCTCCCTACACTTAATCTTGTCATGTTAGGGTTTTTAACCAATCTTGTGCATCCAATAGGTGTTTTTTGTGTCATTCGATGAATATTTAGGTCTTTTTCGTCATCCCTAGGGATAATCTTGTCCAATTAGGGTTTTTAACAAATCTTGTGCATCCAATAGGTGTTTTTGTGTCATTAGATGAACATTTAGGTCATTTTCGTCCTCCCTAAACCTAACCTTGTCGAATTAGGGTTTCTAACCAATCTTGTGCATCCAATCGGTGTCTTTGTGTCATTGGATGAACAATTAGGTCATTTTCGTCCTCCCTAGGCTTATTCTTGTCTAATTAGGGTTTTTAACCAATCTTGTGCATCGATTAGGTGTTTTTGTGTCATTGGATGAACATTTAGGTCATTTTCGTCCTCCCTAGGCTAATTCTTGTCCAATTAGGGTTTTTAACCAATCTAGTGCATCCATTAGGTGTTTTTGTGTCATTGGATGAACATTTAGGTCATTTTCGTCCTCCCTAGGCTAATTCTTGTCCAATTAGGGTTTTTAACCAATCTTGTGCATCCAATAGGTGTTTTGGTGTCATTGGATGAATATTTAGCTCATTTTCGTCCTCCCTAGGCTTAATCTTGTCCAATTAGGGTTTTTAACCAATCTTGTGCATTCGTTAGGAGTTTTTGTGTCATTGGATGACCATTTAGGTCATTTTCGTCCTTCCTAAACATAACCTTGTCCAATTAGGGTTTCTAACCAATCTTGTGCATCCAATAGGTGTTTTTGTGTCATTAGATGAACAATTAGGTCATTTTTGTCCTCCCTAGGCTAATTCTTGTCTAATTAGGGTTTTAAACACATCTTGTGCATCCAATAGGTGTGTTTGTGTCATTGGATGAAGTTTAGGTCACTTTCGACCTCGCTACACTTAATCTTGTACAATTAGGGTTTTTAACCAATCTTGTGCATCCAATAGGTATGTTTGTGTCGTTGGATGAATATTTAGGTCATTTTCGTCCTCTGTAAACTTAATCTTGTCCAATTAGGGTTTTTAATCAATCTTGTGCATCCAATAGGTGTTTTGTGTCATTGGATGAACAATTAGGTCGTTTTCGTCCTCCCTAGGCTAATACTTTTCCAATTAGGGTTTCTAACCAATCTTGTGCATCCAATAGGTGTTTGTGTGTCATTAGATGAACAATTAGGTCATTTTCGTCCTCCTTAGGCTAATTCTTGTCCAATTAGGGTTTTTAACCAATCTTGCGCATCCAATAGGTGTGTTTGTGTCATTGGATGAACTTTAGGTCATTTTCGACCTCCCTAAACTTAATCTTGTACAATTAGGGTTTTTAACCAATCTTGTGCATCCAATAGGTGTTTTTGTGTCATTGGATGAACATTTAGGTCATTTTCCTCCTCCCTAGGCTAATTCTTGTCCAATTAGGGTTTTTATCCAATCTTGTGCTTCCAATAGGTGTTTTGTGTCATTAGATGAACATTTAGGTCATTTTCGTCCTCCCTAAACATAATCTTGTCAAATTGGGGTTTCTAACCAATCTTGTGCATCCAATAAGTATTTTCGTGTCATTGGATGAACAATTACGTAATTTTCGTCCTCCCTAGGCTAATTCTTTTCCAATTAGGGTTTTTAACCAATCTTGTGCATCAAATAGGTGTTTTGTGTCATTGAATGAACATTTAAGTCATTTTCGTCCTCCCTACACTTAATCTTGTCCAATTAGGGTTTTTAACCAATCTTGTGCATCCAATAGGTGCGTTTGTGTCATTGGATGAATATTTAGGTCATTTTCCGCCTCCCTAAACTTAATCTTGTCTACTTGGGGTTTCTAACCAATCTTGTGCATCCAATAGGTACTTTTGAGTAATTGGATGAACAATTAGGTCATTTTCGTCCTCCCTAGGCTAATTCTTTTCCAAATAGGGTTTTTAACCAATCTTGTGCATCCAATAGGTGTTTTGTGTCATTGGATGAACATTTAGGTCATTTTCGTCCTCCCTACACTTAATCTTGTCCAATTAGCGTTTCTAACCAATCTTGTGCATCCAATAGGTGTTTTTGTGTCATTGGATGAACAATTAGGTCATTTTCGTCTTCCCTAGGCTAAATCTTTTCCAATTAGGGTTTTTAACCAATCTTGTGCATCAAATAGGTATGTTTGTTTCATTGGATGAACAATTAGGTCATTTTCGTCTTCCCTAGGCTTATTCTTGTCTAATTAGGGTTTTTAACCAATCTTGTGCATCCATTAGGTGTTTTTGTGTCATTGGATGAACATTTAGGTCATTTTCGTCCTCCCTAGGCTAATTCTTGTCCAATTAGGGTTTTTAACCATTCTTGTGCATCCAATAGGTGTTTTAAGTCATTGGATGAACATTTAGGTCATTTTCGTCCTCCCTACACTTAATCTTCTCCAATTAGGGTTTTCAACCAATCTTGTGCATCCAATAGATGTGTTTGTGTCATTGGATGAATATTTAGGTCATTTTCTGCCTCCCTAAACTTAATCTTGTCTACTTCGGGTTTCTAACCAATCTTGTGCATCCAATAGGTACTTTTGTGTCATTGGATGAACATTTAGGTTATTTTCGTCCTCCCTAGGCTAATTCTTGTCCAATTAGGGTTTTTAACCAATCTTGTGCATCCAATAGGTGTTTTTGTGTCATTGGATGAATATTTAGCTCATTTTCGTCCTCCCTAGGCTAATTCTTGTCCAATTAGGGATTTTAACCATTCTTGTGCATCCAATAGGTGTTTTAAGTCATTGGATGAACATTTAGGTCATTTTGTCCACCCTAAACTTAACCTTGTCCACTTAGGATCTCTAACCAATCTTGTGCATCCAGTAGGTGTTTTTGTGTCATTAGATGAACAATTAGGTCATTTTTGTCCTCCCTAAGCTAATTCTTGTCCAATTAGGGTTTTTAACACATCTTGTGCATCCAATAGGTGTGTTTGTGTCATTGGATGAACTTTAGGTCATTTTCCACCTCCCTACACTTAATCTTGTACAATTAGGGTTTTTAACCAATCTTGTGCATCCAATAGGTATATTTGTGTCATTGGATGAATATTTAGGTCATTTTCGTCCTCCCTACACTTAATCTTGTCCAATTAAGGTTTCTAACCAATCTTTTGCATCCAATAGGTGTTTTGTGTCATTGGATGAACAATTAGGTCATTTTCGTCCTCCCTAGGCTAATTCTTTTCCAATTAGGGTTTTTAACCAATCTTGTGCATCCAATAGGTGTTTTGTGTCATTGGATGAACATTTAGGTCATTTTCGTCCTCCCTACACTTAATCTTGTCCAGTTAGGGTTTTTAACACATCTTGTGCATCCAATAGGTGTGTTTGTGTCGTTGGATGAACTTTTGGTCATTTTCCACCTCCCTACACTTAATCTTATCCAATTAGGGTTTCTAACCAATCTTTTGCATCCAATAGGTGTTTTGTGTCATTGGATGAACAATTAGGTCATTTTCGTCCTCCCTAGGCTAATTCTTTTCCAATTAGGGTTTTTAACCAATCTTGTGCATCCAATAGGTGTTTTGTGTCATTGGATGAACATTTAGGTCATTTTCGTCCTTCCTAAACTTAATCTTGTCCAGTTAGGGTTTTTAACACATCTTATGCATCCAACAGGTGTGTTTGTGTCGTTGGATGAACTTTAGGTCATTTTCCACCTCCCTACACTTAATCTTGTACAATTAGGGTATTTAACCAATCTTGTGCATCCAATAGGTATGTTTGTGTCATTGGATGAATATTTAGGTCATTTTCGTCCTCCCTACACTTAATCTTGTCCAATTAGGGTTTCTAACCAATTTTTTTCATCCAATAGGTGTTTTGTGTCATTGGATGAACAATTAGGTCATTTTCGTCCTCCCTAGGCTAATTCTTTTCCAATTAGGGTTTTTAACCAATCTTGTGCATCCAATAGGTGTGTTTGTGTCATTGGATGAATATTTAGGTCATTTTCGTCCTCTGTACTCTTAATCTTGTCCAATTAGGATTTTTAATCAATCATGTGCATCCAATAGGTGTTTTTTGTCATTGGAAGAACATTTAGTTCATTTTCGTCCTCCCTACACTTAATCTTGTCCAATTAAGGTTTCTAACCAATCTTTTGCATCCAATAGGTGTTTTGTGTCATTGGATGAACAATTAGGTCGTTTTCGTCCTCCCTAGGCTAATTCTTTTCCAATTAGGGTTTTTGACCAATCTTGTGCATCCAATAGGTGTTTTGTGTCATTGTATGAACATTTAGGTAATTTTCGTCCTCCCTACATTTAATCTTGTCCAGTTAGGGTTTTTAACACATCTTGTGCATCCAATAGGTGTGTTTGTGTCGTTGGATGAACTTTAGGTCATTTTCAACCTCCCTACACGTAATCTTGTACAATTAGGGTATTTAACCAATCTTGTGCATCCAATAGGTATGTTTGTGTCTTTGGATGAATATTTAGGTCATTTTCGTCCTCCCTACACTTAATCTTGTCCAATTAGGGTTTCTAACCAATCTTTTGCATCCAATAGGTGTTTTGTGTCATTGGATGAACAATTAGGTCATTTTCGTCCTCCCTAGGCTAATTCTTTTACAATTAGGGTTTTTAACCAATCTTGTGCATCCAATAGGTGTGTTTGTGTCATTGGATGAATATTTACGTCATTTTCGTCCTCCGGACACTTAATCTTGTCCAATTAGGGTTTTTAACCAATCATGTGCATCCAATAGGTGTTTTGTGTCATTGGAAGAACATTTAGTTCATTTTCGTCCTCCCTACACTTAATCTTGTCCAATTAGGGTTTCTAACCAATCTTTTCCATCCAATAGGTGTTTTGTATCATTGGATGAACAATTAGGTCATTTTCGTCCTCCCTAGGCTAATTCTTTTCCAATTAGGGTTTTTAACCAATCTTGTGCATCCAATAGGTGTTTTGTGTCATTGGATGAACATTTAGGTCATTTTCGTCCTCCCTACACTTAATGTAGTCCAATTAGGGTTTTTAACCAATCTTGTGCATCCATAAGGTGTTTTTGTGTTATTGGATGAACATTTAAGTCATTTTCATCCTCCCTAGGCTTATGCTTGTCCAATTAGGGTTTTTAACCAATCTTGTGCATCCATTAGGTGTTTTTGTGTCATTGGATGAACATTTAGGTCATTTTCGTCCTCCCTAGGCTAATTCTTGTCCAATTAGGGTTTTTAACCAATCTTGTGCATCCAATAGGTGTTTTGGTGTCATTGGATGAATATTTAGCTCATTTTCGTCCTCCCTAGGCTTAATCTTGTCCAATTAGGGTTTTTAACCAATCTTGTGCATTCGTTAGGAGTTTTTGTGTCATTGGATGACCATTTAGGTCATTTTCGTCCTTCCTAAACATAACCTTGTCCAATTAGGGTTTCTAACCAATCTTGTGCATCCAATAGGTGTTTTTGTGTCATTAGATGAACAATTAGGTCATTTTTGTCCTCCCTAGGCTAATTCTTGTCTAATTAGGGTTTTAAACACATCTTGTGCATCCAATAGGTGTGTTTGTGTCATTGGATGAAGTTTAGGTCACTTTCGACCTCGCTACACTTAATCTTGTACAATTAGGGTTTTTAACCAATCTTGTGCATCCAATAGGTATGTTTGTGTCGTTGGATGAATATTTAGGTCATTTTCGTCCTCTGTAAACTTAATCTTGTCCAATTAGGGTTTTTAATCAATCTTGTGCATCCAATAGGTGTTTTGTGTCATTGGATGAACAATTAGGTCGTTTTCGTCCTCCCTAGGCTAATACTTTTCCAATTAGGGTTTCTAACCAATCTTGTGCATCCAATAGGTGTTTGTGTGTCATTAGATGAACAATTAGGTCATTTTCGTCCTCCTTAGGCTAATTCTTGTCCAATTAGGGTTTTTAACCAATCTTGCGCATCCAATAGGTGTGTTTGTGTCATTGGATGAACTTTAGGTCATTTTCGACCTCCCTAAACTTAATCTTGTACAATTAGGGTTTTTAACCAATCTTGTGCATCCAATAGGTGTTTTTGTGTCATTGGATGAACATTTAGGTCATTTTCCTCCTCCCTAGGCTAATTCTTGTCCAATTAGGGTTTTTATCCAATCTTGTGCTTCCAATAGGTGTTTTGTGTCATTAGATGAACATTTAGGTCATTTTCGTCCTCCCTAAACATAATCTTGTCAAATTGGGGTTTCTAACCAATCTTGTGCATCCAATAAGTATTTTCGTGTCATTGGATGAACAATTACGTAATTTTCGTCCTCCCTAGGCTAATTCTTTTCCAATTAGGGTTTTTAACCAATCTTGTGCATCAAATAGGTGTTTTGTGTCATTGAATGAACATTTAAGTCATTTTCGTCCTCCCTACACTTAATCTTGTCCAATTAGGGTTTTTAACCAATCTTGTGCATCCAATAGGTGCGTTTGTGTCATTGGATGAATATTTAGGTCATTTTCCGCCTCCCTAAACTTAATCTTGTCTACTTGGGGTTTCTAACCAATCTTGTGCATCCAATAGGTACTTTTGAGTAATTGGATGAACAATTAGGTCATTTTCGTCCTCCCTAGGCTAATTCTTTTCCAAATAGGGTTTTTAACCAATCTTGTGCATCCAATAGGTGTTTTGTGTCATTGGATGAACATTTAGGTCATTTTCGTCCTCCCTACACTTAATCTTGTCCAATTAGCGTTTCTAACCAATCTTGTGCATCCAATAGGTGTTTTTGTGTCATTGGATGAACAATTAGGTCATTTTCGTCTTCCCTAGGCTAAATCTTTTCCAATTAGGGTTTTTAACCAATCTTGTGCATCAAATAGGTATGTTTGTTTCATTGGATGAACAATTAGGTCATTTTCGTCTTCCCTAGGCTTATTCTTGTCTAATTAGGGTTTTTAACCAATCTTGTGCATCCATTAGGTGTTTTTGTGTCATTGGATGAACATTTAGGTCATTTTCGTCCTCCCTAGGCTAATTCTTGTCCAATTAGGGTTTTTAACCATTCTTGTGCATCCAATAGGTGTTTTAAGTCATTGGATGAACATTTAGGTCATTTTCGTCCTCCCTACACTTAATCTTCTCCAATTAGGGTTTTCAACCAATCTTGTGCATCCAATAGATGTGTTTGTGTCATTGGATGAATATTTAGGTCATTTTCTGCCTCCCTAAACTTAATCTTGTCTACTTCGGGTTTCTAACCAATCTTGTGCATCCAATAGGTACTTTTGTGTCATTGGATGAACATTTAGGTTATTTTCGTCCTCCCTAGGCTAATTCTTGTCCAATTAGGGTTTTTAACCAATCTTGTGCATCCAATAGGTGTTTTTGTGTCATTGGATGAATATTTAGCTCATTTTCGTCCTCCCTAGGCTAATTCTTGTCCAATTAGGGATTTTAACCATTCTTGTGCATCCAATAGGTGTTTTAAGTCATTGGATGAACATTTAGGTCATTTTGTCCACCCTAAACTTAACCTTGTCCACTTAGGATCTCTAACCAATCTTGTGCATCCAGTAGGTGTTTTTGTGTCATTAGATGAACAATTAGGTCATTTTTGTCCTCCCTAAGCTAATTCTTGTCCAATTAGGGTTTTTAACACATCTTGTGCATCCAATAGGTGTGTTTGTGTCATTGGATGAACTTTAGGTCATTTTCCACCTCCCTACACTTAATCTTGTACAATTAGGGTTTTTAACCAATCTTGTGCATCCAATAGGTATATTTGTGTCATTGGATGAATATTTAGGTCATTTTCGTCCTCCCTACACTTAATCTTGTCCAATTAAGGTTTCTAACCAATCTTTTGCATCCAATAGGTGTTTTGTGTCATTGGATGAACAATTAGGTCATTTTCGTCCTCCCTAGGCTAATTCTTTTCCAATTAGGGTTTTTAACCAATCTTGTGCATCCAATAGGTGTTTTGTGTCATTGGATGAACATTTAGGTCATTTTCGTCCTTCCTAAACTTAATCTTGTCCAGTTAGGGTTTTTAACACATCTTATGCATCCAACAGGTGTGTTTGTGTCGTTGGATGAACTTTAGGTCATTTTCCACCTCCCTACACTTAATCTTGTACAATTAGGGTATTTAACCAATCTTGTGCATCCAATAGGTATGTTTGTGTCATTGGATGAATATTTAGGTCATTTTCGTCCTCCCTACACTTAATCTTGTCCAATTAGGGTTTCTAACCAATTTTTTTCATCCAATAGGTGTTTTGTGTCATTGGATGAACAATTAGGTCATTTTCGTCCTCCCTAGGCTAATTCTTTTCCAATTAGGGTTTTTAACCAATCTTGTGCATCCAATAGGTGTGTTTGTGTCATTGGATGAACATTTAGGTCATTTTCGTCCTCCCTACACTTAATCTTGTCCAATTAGGGTTTCTAACCAATCTTTTGCATCCAATAGGTGTTTTGTGTCATTGGATGAACAATTAGGTCATTTTCGTCCTCCCTAGGCTAATTCTTTTCCAATTAGGGTTTTTAACCAATCTTGTGCATCCAATAGGTGTGTTTGTGTCATTGGATGAATATTTAGGTCATTTTCGTCCTCCGTACTCTTAATCTTGTCCAATTAGGATTTTTAATAAATCATGTGCATCCAATAGGTGTTTTTTGTCATTGGAAGAACATTTAGTTCATTTTCGTCCTCCCTACACTTAATCTTGTCCAATTAGGGTTTCTTACCAATCTTTTGCATCCAATAGGTGTTTTGTGTCATTGGATGAACAATTAGGTCATTTTCGTCCTCCCTAGGCTAATTCTTGTCCAATTAGGGTTTTTAACCAATCTTGTGCATCCAATAGGTGTTTTGTGTCATTGGATGAACATTTAGGTCATTTTCGTCCTCCCTACACTTAATCTTGTCCAGTTAGGGTTTTTAACACATCTTGTGCATCCAATAGGTGTGTTTGTGTCGTTGGATGAACTTTAGGTCATTTTCCACCTCCTTACACTTAATGTTGTACAATTAGGGTTTTTAACCAATCATGTCCATCCAATAGGTGTTTTGTGTCATTGGAAGAACATTTAGTTCATTTTCGTCCTCCCTACACTTAATCTTGTCCAATTAGGGTTTCTAACCAATCTTTTGCATCCAATAGGTGTTTTGTGTCATTGGATGAACAATTAGGTCATTTTCGTCCTCCATAGGCTAATTGTTTTCCAATTAGGGTTTTTAACCAATCTTGTGCATCCAATAGGTGTTTTGTGTCATTGGATGAACATTTAGGTCATTTTCGTCCTCCCTACACTTAATCTTGTCCAGTTAGGGTTTTTAACACATCTTGTGCATCCAATAGGTGTGTTTGTGTCGTTGGATGAACTTTAGGTCATTTTCCACCTCCTTACACTTAATCTTGTACAATTAGGGTTTTTAACCAATCATGTGCATCCAATAGGTGTTTTGTGTCATTGGAAGAACATTTAGTTCATTTTCGTCCTCCCTACACTTAATCTTGTCCAATTAGGGTTTCTAACCAATCTTTTGCATCCAATAGGTGTTTTGTGTCATTGGATGAACAATTAGGTCGTTTTCGTCCTCCCTAGGCTAATTCTTTTCCAATTAGGGTTTTTAACCAATCTTGTGCATCCAATAGGTGTTTTGTGTCATTGTATGAACATTTAGGTCATTTTCGTCCTCCCTACATTTAATCTTGTCCAGTTAGGGTTTTTAACACATCTTGTGCATCCAATAGGTGTGTTTGTGTCGTTGGATGAACTTTAGGTCATTTTCCACCTCCCTACACTTAATCTTGTACAATTAGGGTATTTAACCAATCTTGTGCATCCAATAGGTATGTTTGTGTCATTGGATGAATATTTAGGTCATTTTCGTCCTCCCTACACTTAATCTTGTCCAATTAGGGTTTCTAACCAATCTTTTGCATCCAATAGGTGTTTTGTGTCATTGGATGAACATTTAGGTCATTTTCGTCCTCCCTAGGCTAATTCTTTTCCAATTAGGGTTTTTAACCAATCTTGTGCATCCAATAGGTGTTTTGTGTCATTGGATGAACATTTAGGTCATTTTCGTCCTCCCTAAACTTAATCTTGTCCAATTAGGGTTTTTAACCAATCTTGTGCATCTAGTAGGTGTTTTGTGTCATTGGATGAACATTTTAGGTCATTTTTGTCCTCCCTACACTTTATCTTTTCCAATTAGGGTTTCTAACCAATCTTGTGCATCCAATTGGTGTTTTTGTGTCATTGGATGAACAATTAGGTCATTTTCGTCCTCCCTATGATAATTCTTGTCCAATTAGGGTTTTTAACCAATCTTGTGCATCCAATAGATGTTTTGTGTCATTGGATGAACATTTAGGTCATTTTCGTCCTCCTTAGGCTAATTCTTATCCAATTAGGGTTTTTAACCAATCTTGTGCATCCAATAGGTGTTTTGTGTCATTGGATGAACATTTAGGTCATTTTCGTCCTCCCTACGCTTAATCTTGTTCAATTAGGGTTTCTAACCAATCTTGTGCATCCGATAGGTGTTTTTGTGTCATTGGATGAACAATTAGGTCATTTTCGTCCTCCCTAGGCTAATTCTTGTCCAATTAGGGTTTTTAACCAATCTTTTGCATCCAATAGGTGTTTTGTGTCATTGGATGAACATTTAGGTCATTTTCGTCCTCCCTAGGCTAATTCTTATCCAATTAGGGTTTTTAACCAATCTTGTGCATCCAATAGGTGTTTTGTGTCATTGGATGCACAATTAGGTCATTTTCGTCCTCCCTAAACTTAATCTTGTCCAATTAGTGTTTCTAACCAATCTTGTGCATCCAATAGGTGTTTTGTGTCATTGGACGAACATTAAGTCATTTTCATCTTCCCTAGGCTTATGCTTGTCCAATTAGGGTTTCTAACAAATCTTCTGCATCCAATTGTAGTGTTTGTGTTATTGGATGAACAATTAGATCAATTTCGACCTCCGTAGGCTTATTCTGGTCCAATTAGGGTTTCTAACCAATCTTGTGCATCCAATAGGTGTGTTTGTGTCATTGGATGAACAATTAGGTCATTTTCTTCCTCCCTAGGCTAATTCTTGTCCAATAAGGATTTTTAACCAATCTTGTGATTCCAATAGGTGTTTTGTGTCATTGGATGAACATTTAGGTCATTTTCGTCCTCCGAAGGCTAATTCTTGTCCAATTAGGGTTTTTAACCAATCTTGTGCATCCATTAGGTGTTTTTGTGTCATTGGATGAACATTTAGGTCATTTTCGTCCTCCCTAGGCTAATTCTTGTCCAATTAGGGTTTTTAACCATTCTTGTGCATCCAATAGGTGTTTTAAGTCATTGGATGAACATTTAGGTCATTTTCGTCCTCCCTACACTTAATCTTCTCCAATTAGGGTTTTCAACCAATCTTGTGCATCCAATAGATGTGTTTGTGTCATTGGATGAATATTTAGGTCATTTTCTGCCTCCCTAAACTTAATCTTGTCTACTTCGGGTTTCTAACCAATCTTGTGCATCCAATAGGTACTTTTGTGTCATTGGATGAACATTTAGGTTATTTTCGTCCTCCCTAGGCTAATTCTTGTCCAATTAGGGTTTTTAACCAATCTTGTGCATCCAATAGGTGTTTTTGTGTCATTGGATGAATATTTAGCTCATTTTCGTCCTCCCTAGGCTAATTCTTGTCCAATTAGGGATTTTAACCATTCTTGTGCATCCAATAGGTGTTTTAAGTCATTGGATGAACATTTAGGTCATTTTGTCCACCCTAAACTTAACCTTGTCCACTTAGGATCTCTAACCAATCTTGTGCATCCAGTAGGTGTTTTTGTGTCATTAGATGAACAATTAGGTCATTTTTGTCCTCCCTAAGCTAATTCTTGTCCAATTAGGGTTTTTAACACATCTTGTGCATCCAATAGGTGTGTTTGTGTCATTGGATGAACTTTAGGTCATTTTCCACCTCCCTACACTTAATCTTGTACAATTAGGGTTTTTAACCAATCTTGTGCATCCAATAGGTATATTTGTGTCATTGGATGAATATTTAGGTCATTTTCGTCCTCCCTACACTTAATCTTGTCCAATTAAGGTTTCTAACCAATCTTTTGCATCCAATAGGTGTTTTGTGTCATTGGATGAACAATTAGGTCATTTTCGTCCTCCCTAGGCTAATTCTTTTCCAATTAGGGTTTTTAACCAAACTTGTGCCTCCAATAGGTGTGTTTGTGTCATTGGATGAATATTTAGGTCATTTTCATCCTCCGTACACTTAATCTTGTCCAATTAGGGTTTTTAACCAATCATGTGCATCCAATAGGTGTTTTGTGTCATTGGAAGAACATTTAGTTCAATTTCGTCCTCCCTACACTTAATCTTGTCCAATTAGGGTTTCTAACCAATCTTTTGCATCCAATAGGTGTTTTTGTGTCATTGGATAAATATTTAGGTCATTTTCATCCTCCCTAGGCTAATTCTTTTCCAATTAGGGTTTTTAACCAATCTTGTGCATCCAATCGGTGTGTTTGTGTCATTGGATGAACAATTAGGTCATTTTCGTCCTCCCTAGGCTAATTCTTGTCCAATTAGGGTTTTTAACCATTCTTGTGCATCCAATAGGTGTTTTGAGTCATTGGATGAACATTTAGGTCATTTTCGTCCTCCCTACACTTAATCTTCTCCAATTAGGGTTTTTAACCAATCTTGTGCATCCAATAGATGTGTTTGTGTCATTGGATGAATATTTAGGTCATTCTCGTCCTCCGTACACTTAATCTTGTCCAATTAGGGTTTTTAACCAATCATGTGCATCCAATAGGTGTTTTGTGTCATTGGAAGAACATTTAGTTCATTTTCGTCCTCCCTACATTTAATCTTGTCCAATTAGGGTTTCTAACCAATGTTTTGCATCCAATAGGTCTTTTGTGTGATTGGATGAACAATTAGGTCATTTTCGTCCTCCCTAGGCTAATTCTTTTCCAATTTGGGTTTTTAACCAATCTTGTGCATCCAATAGGTGTTTTGTGTCATTGGATGAACCTTTAGGTCATTTTCGTCATCCCTACACTTAATCTTGTCCAGTTAGGGTTTTTAACCAATCTTGTGCATCCAATAGGTGTTTTTTGTGTCATTCGATGAATATTTAGGTCTTTTTCGTCATCCCTAGGCATAATCTTGTCCAATTAGGGTTTTTAACCAATCTTGTTCATCCAATAGGTGTTTTGTGTCATTGGATGAACATTTAGGTCATTTTTGTCTTCCCTAAACTTAATCTTGTCCAATTGGGATTTCTAACCAATCTTGTGCATCCAATACGTGTGTTTGTGTCATTGGATGAACAATTAGGTCATTTTCGTCCTCCCTAGGCTTATTCTTCTCCAATTAGGGATTTTAACCAATCTTGTGCATCAAATAGGTGTTTTTGTGTCATTAGATGAACATTTAGGTCATTTTCGTCCTCCCTAAACCTAACCTTGTCCAATTAGGGTTTCTAACCAATCGTGTGCATCCAATCGGTGTGTTTCTGTCATTGGATGAACAATTAGGTCATTTTCGTCCTCCCTAGGCTAATTCTTTTCCAAATAGGGTTTTTAACCAATCTTGTGCATCCAATAGGTGTTTTGTGTCATTGGATGAACATTTAGGTCATTTTCGTCCTCCCTACACTTAATCTTGTCCAATTAGCGTTTCTAACCAATCTTGTGCATCCAATAGGTGTTTTTGTGTCATTGGATGAACAATTAGGTCATTTTCGTCCTCCCTAGGCTAAATCTTTTCCAATTAGGGTTTTTAACCAATCTTGTGCATCAAATAGGTATGTTTGTTTCATTGGATGAACAATTAGGTCATTTTCGTCTTCCCTAGGCTTATTCTTGTCTAATTAGGGTTTTTAACCAATCTTGTGCATCCATTAGGTGTTTTTGTGTCACTGGATGAACATTTAGGTCATTTTCGTCCTCCCTAGGCTAATTCTTGTCCAATTAGGGTTTTTAACCATTCTTGTGCATCCAATAGGTGTTTTAAGTCATTGGATGAACATTTAGGTCATTTTCGTCCTCCCTACACTTAATCTTCTCCAATTAGGGTTTTCAACCAATCTTGTGCATCCAATAGATGTGTTTGTGTCATTGGATGAATATTTAGGTCATTTTCTGCCTCCCTAAACTTAATCTTGTCTACTTCGGGTTTCTAACCAATCTTGTGCATCCAATAGGTACTTTTGTGTCATTGGATGAACATTTAGGTTATTTTCGTCCTCCCTAGGCTAATTCTTGTCCAATTAGGGTTTTTAACCAATCTTGTGCATCCAATAGGTGTTTTTGTGTCATTGGATGAATATTTAGCTCATTTTCGTCCTCCCTAGGCTAATTCTTGTCCAATTAGGGTTTTTAACCATTCTTGTGCATCCAATAGGTGTTTTAAGTCATTGGATGAACATTTAGGTCATTTTCATCCTCCCTAGGCTAATTCTTTTCCAATTAGGGTTTTTAACCAATCTTGTGCATCCAATCGGTGTGTTTGTGTCATTGGATGAACAATTAGGTCATTTTCGTCCTCCCTAGGCTAATTCTTGTCCAATTAGGGTTTTTAACCATTCTTGTGCATCCAATAGGTGTTTTGAGTCATTGGATGAACATTTAGGTCATTTTCGTCCTCCCTACACTTAATCTTCTCCAATTAGGGTTTTTAACCAATCTTGTGCATCCAATAGATGTGTTTGTGTCATTGGATGAATATTTAGGTCATTCTCGTCCTCCGTACACTTAATCTTGTCCAATTAGGGTTTTTAACCAATCATGTGCATCCAATAGGTGTTTTGTGTCATTGGAAGAACATTTAGTTCATTTTCGTACTCCCTACATTTAATCTTGTCCAATTAGGGTTTCTAACCAATGTTTTGCATCCAATAGGTGTTTTGTGTGATTGGATGAACAATTAGGTCATTTTCGTCCTCCCTAGGCTAATTCTTTTCCAATTTGGGTTTTTAACCAATCTTGTGCATCCAATAGGTGTTTTGTGTAATTGGATGAACCTTTAGGTCATTTTCGTTCTCCCTACACTTAATCTTGTCCAGTTAGGGTTTTTAACCAATCTTGTGCATCCAATAGGTGTTTTTTGTGTCATTCGATGAATATTTAAGTCTTTTTCGTCATCCCTAGGCATAATCTTGTCCAATTAGGGTTTTTAACCAATCTTGTTCATCCAATAGGTGTTTTGTGTCATTGGATGAACATTTAGGTCATTTTTGTCTTCCCTAAACTTAATCTTGTCCAATTGGGATTTCTAACCAATCTTGTGCATCCAATACGTGTGTTTGTGTCATTGGATGAACAATTAGGTCATTTTCGTCCTCCAAAGGCTTATTCTTCTCCAATTAGGGATTTTAACCAATCTTGTGCATCCAATAGGTGTTTTTGTGTCATTAGATGAACATTTAGGTCATTTTCGTCCTCCCTAAACCTAACCTTGTCCAATTAGGGTTTCTAACCAATCGTGTGCATCCAATCGGTGTGTTTGTGTCATTGTATGAACAATTAGGTCATTTTCGTCCTCCCTAGTCTTATTCTTGTCCAATTAGGGTTTTTAACGAATCTTGTGCATCGATTAGGTGTTTTTGTGTCATTGGATGAACATTTAGGTCATTTTCGTCCTCCCTAGGCTAATTCTTGTCCAATTAGGGTTTTTAACCAATCTAGTGCATCCATTAGGTGTTTTTGTGTCATTGGATGAACATTTAGGTTATTTTCGTCCTCCCTAGGCTAATTCTTGTCCAATTAGGGTTTTTAACCAATCTTGTGCATCCAATAGGTGTTTCTGTGTCATTGGATGAATATTTAGCTCATTTTCGTCCTCCCTAGGCTTAATCTTGTCCAATTAGAGTTTTTAACCAATCTTGTGCATC
>JBBPBS010000478.1:1459821-1472563 GCA_037974835.1 Cicer judaicum | reverse complement strand
AATAGGTATGTTTGTGTCGTTGGATGAATATTTAGGTCATTTTCGTCCTCTGTAAACTTAATCTTGTCCAATTAGGGTTTTTAATCAATCTTGTGCATCCAATAGGTGTTTTGTGTCATTGGATGAACATTTAGGTTATTTTCGTCCTCCATAAACTTAATCTTGTCCAATTAGGGTTTCTAACCAATCTTGTGTATCCAATAGGTGTTTGTGTGTCATTAGATGAACAATTAGGTCATTTTCGTCCTCCCTAGGCTAATTCTTGTCCAATTACGGTTTTTAACCAATCTTGCGCATCCAATAGGTGTGTTTGTGTCATTGGTTGAACAATTAGGTCATTTTCGTCATCCCTAGGCTTATTCTTGTCTAATTAATGTTTTTAACCAATGTTGTGCATCCATTTGGTGTTTTTGTGTCATTGGATGAACATTTAGGTCATTTTCGTCCTCCCTAGGGTAATTCGTGTCCAATTAGGGTTTTTAACCAATCTTGTACATCCGATTGGTGTTTTTGTGTCATTGGATGAATATTTAGCTCATTTTCGTCCTCCCTAGGCTTTATCTTGTCCAATTAGGATTTTTAACCAATCTTGTGCATCCATTAGGTGTTTTTGTGTCTTTGGATGACCATTTAGGTCATTTTCGTCCACCCTAAACTTAACCTTGTCCACTTAGGATCTCTAACCAATCTTGTGCATCCAATAGGTGTTTTTGTGTCATTAGATGAACAATTAGGTCATTTTTGTCCTCCCTAAGCTAATTCTTGTCCAATTAGGGTTTTTAACACATCTTGTGCATCCAATAGGTGTGTTTGTGTCATTGGATAAACTTTAGGTCATTTTCCACCTCCCTACACTTAATCTTGTACAATTAGGGTTTTTAACCAATCTAGTGCATCCAATAGGTATGTTTGTGTCATCGGATGAATATTTAGGTCATTTTCGTCCTCCCTACACTTAATCTTGTCCAATTAAGGTTTCTAACCAATCTTTTGCATCCAATAGGTGTTTTGTGTCATTGGATGAACAATTAGGTTATTTTCGTCCTCCCTAGGCTAATTCTTTTCCAATTAGGGTTTTTAACCAAACTTGTGCCTCCAATAGGTGTGTTTGTGTCATTGGATGAATATTTAGGTCATTTTCATCCTCCGTACACTTAATCTTGTCCAATTAGGGTTTTTAACCAATCATGTGCATCCAATAGGTGTTTTGTGTCATTGGAAGAACATTTAGTTCAATTTCGTCCTCCCTACACTTAATCTTGTCCAATTAGGGTTTCTAACCAATCTTTTGCATCCAATAGGTGTTTTTGTGTCATTGGATAAACATTTAGGTCATTTTCATCCTCCCTAGGCTAATTCTTTTCCAATTAGGGTTTTTAACCAATCTTGTGCATCCAATCGGTGTGTTTGTGTCATTGGATGAACAATTAGGTCATTTTTGTCCTCCCTAGGCTAATTCTTGTCCAATTAGGGTTTTTAACCATTCTTGTGCATCCAATAGGTGTTTTGAGTCATTGGATGAACATTTAGGTCATTTTCGTCCTCCCTACACTTAATCTTCTCCAATTAGGGTTTTTAACCAATCTTGTGCATCCAATAGATGTGTTTGTGTCATTGGATGAATATTTAGGTCATTCTCGTCCTCCGTACACTTAATCTTGTCCAATTAGGGTTTTTAACCAATCATGTGCATCCAATAGGTGTTTTGTGTCATTGGAAGAACATTTAGTTCATTTTCGTCCTCCCTACATTTAATCTTGTCCAATTAGGGTTTCTAACCAATGTTTTGCATCCAATAGGTGTTTTGTGTGATTGGATGAACAATTAGGTCATTTTCGTCCTCCCTAGGCTAATTCTTTTCCAATTTGGGTTTTTAACCAATCTTGTGCATCCAATAGGTGTTTTGTGTCATTGGATGAACCTTTAGGTCATTTTCGTCCTCCCTACACTTAATCTTGTCCAGTTAGGGTTTTTAACCAATCTTGTGCATCCAATAGGTGTTTTTTGTGTCATTCGATGAATATTTAGGTCTTTTTCGTCATCCCTAGGCATAATCTTGTCCAATTAGGGTTTTTAACCAATCTTGTTCATCCAATAGGTGTTTTGTGTCATTGGATGAACATTTAGGTCATTTTTGTCTTCCCTAAACTTAATCCTGTCCAATTGGGATTTCTAACCAATCTTGTGCATCCAATACGTGTATTTGTGTCATTGGATGAACAATTAGGTCATTTTCGTCCTCCCTAGGCTTATTCTTCTCCAATTAGGGATTTTAACCAATCTTGTGCATCCAATAGGTGTTTTTGTGTCATTAGATGAACATTTAGGTCATTTTCGTCCTCCCTAAACCTAACCTTGTCCAATTAGGGTTTCTAACCAATCGTGTGCATCCAATCGGTGTGTTTCTGTCATTGGATGAACAATTAGGTCATTTTCGTCCTCCCTAGGCTTATTCTTGTCCAATTAGGGTTTTTAACCAATCTTGTGCATCGATTAGGTGTTTTTGTGTCATTGGATGAACATTTAGGTCATTTTCGTCCTCCCTACACTTAATCTTGTCCAGTTAGGGTTTTTAACACATCTTGTGCATCCAATAGGTGTGTTTGTGTCGTTGGATGAACTTTAGGTCATTTTCCACCTCCCTACACTTAATCTTGTCCAATTAGGGTTTTTAACCAATCTTGTGCATCCAATAGGTGTTTTTTGTGTCATTCGATGAATATTTAGGTCTTTTCGTCCTCCCTAGGCATAATCTTGTCCAATTAGGGTTTTTAACCAATCTTGTTCATCCAATAGGTGTTTTGTGTCATTGGATGAACATTTAGGTCATTTTCGTCCTCCCTAAACTTAATCTTGTCCAATTAGGGTTTTTATCCAATCTTGTGCATCCAATAGGTGTTTTGTGTCATTAGATGAACATTTAGGTCATTTTCGTCCTCCCTAAACTTAATCTTGTCAAATTGGGGTTTCTAACCAATCTTGTGCATCCAATAAGTATTTTTGTGTCATTGGATGAACAATTAGGTAATTTTCGTCCTTCCTAGGCTAATTCTTTTCCAATTAGGGTTTTTAACCAATCTTGTGCATCCAATAGGTGTTTTGTGTCCTTGGATGAACATTTAGGTCATTTTCATCCTCCCTACACTTAATCTTGTCCAATTAGGGTTTTTAACCAATCTTGTGCATCCAATAGATGTGTTTGTGTCATTGGATGAATATTTAGGTCATTTTCGGTCTCCCTAAACTTAATCTTGTATAATTGGGGTTTCTAACCAATCTTGTGCATCCAATAGGTATTTTTGAGTCATTGGATGAACAATTAGGTCATTTTCGTCCTACCTAGGCTAATTCTTTTCCAATTAGGGTTTTTAACCAATCTTGTGCATCCAATAGGTGTTTTGTGTCATTGAATGAACATTTAAGTCATTTTCGTCCACCGTACACTTAATCTTGTCCATTAGGGTTTTTAACCAATCTTGTGCATCCAATAGGTGTGTTTGTGTCATTGGATGAATATTTAGGTCATTTTCCGCCTCCCTAAACTTAATCTTGTCTACTTGGGGTTTCTAACCAATCTTGTGCATCCAATAGGTACTTTTGTGTCATTGGATGAACAATTAGGTCATTTTCGTCCTCCTTAAACTTAATCTTGTCCAATTAGGGTTTTTATCCAATCTTGTGCATCCAATAGGTGTTTTGTGTCATTGGATGAACATTTAGGTCATTTTCGTCCTCCCTAGGCTAATTCTTTTCCAATTAGGGTTTCTAACCAATCTTGTGCATCCAATAGGTGTTTTTGTGTCATTGGATGAACATTTAGGTCATTTTCATCCTCCCTAGGCTAATTCTTTTCCAATTAGGGTTTTTAACCAATCTTGTGCATCCAATCGTTGTGTTTGTGTCATTGGATGAACAATTAGGTCATTTTCGTCTTCCTAGGCTTATTCTTGTCTAATTAGGGTTTTTAACCAATCTTGTGCATCCATTAGGTGTTTTTGTGTCATTGGATGAACATTTAGGTCATTTTCGTCCTCCCTAGGCTAATTCTTGTCCAATTAGGGTTTTTAACCATTCTTGTGCATCCAATAGCTGTTTTAAGTCATTGGATGAACATTTAGGTCATTTTCGTCCTCCCTACACTTAATCTTCTCCAATTAGGGTTTTCAACCAATCTTGTGCATCCAATAGATGTGTTTGTGTCATTGGATGAATATTTAGGTCATTTTCCGCCTCCCTAAACTTAATCTTGTCTACTTCGGGTTTCTAACCAATCTTGTGCATCCAATAGGTACTTTTGAGTCATTGGATGAACAATTAGGTCATTTTCGTCCTCCCTAGGCTAATTCTTTTCCAAATAGGGTTTTTAACCAATCTTGTGCATCCAATAGGTGTTTTGTGTCATTGGATGAACATTTAGGTCATTTTCGTCCTCCCTACACTTAATCTTGTCCAATTAGGGTTTCTAACCAATCTTGTGCATCCAATAGGTGTGTTTGTGTCATTGGATGAACATTTTGGTCATTTTCATCCTCCCTAGGCTAATTCTTTTCCAATTAGGTTTTTTAACTAATCTTGTGCATCCAATCAGTGTGTTTGTGTCATTGGATGAACAATTAGGTCATTTTCGTCCTCCCTAGGCTTATTCTTGTCCAATTAGGGTTTTTAACCAATCATGTGCATCCAATAGGTGTTTTGTGTCATTGGAAGAACATTTAGTTCAATTTCGTCCTCCCTACACTTAATCTTGTCCAATTAAGGTTTCTAACCAATCTTTTGCATCCAATAGGTGTTTTTGTGTCATTGGATAAACATTTAGGTCATTTTCATCCTCCCTAGGCTAATTCTTTTCCAATTAGGGTTTTTAACCAATCTTGTGCATCCAATCGGTGTGTTTGTGTCATTGGATGAACAATTAGGTCATTTTTGTCCTCCCTAGGCTAATTCTTGTCCAATTAGGGTTTTTAACCATTCTTGTGCATCCAATAGGTGTTTTGAGTCATTGGATGAACATTTAGGTCATTTTCGTCCTCCCTACACTTAATCTTCTCCAATTAGGGTTTTTAACCAATCTTGTGCATCCAATAGATGTGTTTGTGTCATTGGATGAATATTTAGGTCATTCTCGTCCTCCGTACACTTAATCTTGTCCAATTAGGGTTTTTAACCAATCATGTGCATCCAATAGGTGTTTTGTGTCATTGGAAGAACATTTAGTTCATTTTCGTCCTCCCTACATTTAATCTTGTCCAATTAGGGTTTCTAACCAATGTTTTGCATCCAATAGGTGTTTTGTGTGATTGGATGAACAATTAGGTCATTTTCGTCCTCCCTAGGCTAATTCTTTTCCAATTTGGGTTTTTAACCAATCTTGTGCATCCAATAGGTGTTTTGTGTCATTGGATGAACCTTTAGGTCATTTTCGTCATCCCTACACTTAATCTTGTCCAGTTAGGGTTTTTAACCAATCTTGTGCATCCAATAGGTGTTTTTTGTGTCATTCGATGAATATTTAGGTCTTTTTCGTCATCCCTAGGCATAATCTTGTCCAATTAGGGTTTTTAACCAATCTTGTTCATCCAATAGGTGTTTTGTGTCATTGGATGAACATTTAGGTCATTTTTGTCTTCCCTAAACTTAATCTTGTCCAATTGGGATTTCTAACCAATCTTGTGCATCCAATACGTGTGTTTGTGTCATTGGATGAACAATTAGGTCATTTTCGTCCTCCCTAGGCTTATTCTTCTCCAATTAGGGATTTTAACCAATCTTGTGCATCAAATAGGTGTTTTTGTGTCATTAGATGAACATTTAGGTCATTTTCGTCCTCCCTAAACCTAACCTTGTCCAATTAGGGTTTCTAACCAATCGTGTGCATCCAATCGGTGTGTTTCTGTCATTGGATGAACAATTAGGTCATTTTCGTCCTCCCTAGGCTAATTCTTTTCCAAATAGGGTTTTTAACCAATCTTGTGCATCCAATAGGTGTTTTGTGTCATTGGATGAACATTTAGGTCATTTTCGTCCTCCCTACACTTAATCTTGTCCAATTAGCGTTTCTAACCAATCTTGTGCATCCAATAGGTGTTTTTGTGTCATTGGATGAACAATTAGGTCATTTTCGTCCTCCCTAGGCTAAATCTTTTCCAATTAGGGTTTTTAACCAATCTTGTGCATCAAATAGGTATGTTTGTTTCATTGGATGAACAATTAGGTCATTTTCGTCTTCCCTAGGCTTATTCTTGTCTAATTAGGGTTTTTAACCAATCTTGTGCATCCATTAGGTGTTTTTGTGTCATTGGATGAACATTTAGGTCATTTTCGTCCTCCCTAGGCTAATTCTTGTCCAATTAGGGTTTTTAACCATTCTTGTGCATCCAATAGGTGTTTTGTGTCATTGGATGAACATTTAGGTCATTTTCGTCCTCCCTACACTTAATCTTGTCCAATTAGGGTTTTTAACCAATCTTGTGCATCCAATAGGTGTTTTGTGTCATTGGATGTACATTTAGGTCATTTTCGTCCTCCCTACACTTAATCTTGTTGAATTAGGGTTTCTAACCAATCTTGTGCATCCGATAGGTGTTTTTGTGTCATTGGATGAACATTTAGGTCATTTTCGTCCTCCCTACACTTAATCTTGTCCAATTAGGGTTTTTAACCAATCTTGTTCATTCAATAGGTGTGTTGTGTCATTGGATGAATATTTATGTCATTTTCGTCCTCCCTAAACTTAATCTTATCCAATTACGGTTTTTAACCAATCTTGTGCATCCAATAGGTGTTTTGTGTCATTGGATGAACATTTTAGGTCATTTTCGTCCTCCCTACACTTTATCTTTTCCAATTAGGGTTTCTAACCAATCTTGTGCATCCAATTGGTGTTTTTGTGTCATTGGATGAACAATTAGGTCATTTTCGTCTTCCCTATGATAATTCTTGTCCAATTCGGGTTTTTAACCAATCTTGTGCATCCAATAGGTGTTTTGTGTCATTGGATGAACATTTAGGTCATTTTCGTCCTCCTTAGGCTAATTCTTATCCAATTAGGGTTTTTAACCAATCTTGTGCATCCAATAGGTGTTTTGTGTCATTGGATGAACATTTAGTTCATTTTCGTCCTCCCTACACTTAATCTTGTTCAATTAGGGTTTCTAACCAATCTTGTGCATCCGATAGGTGTTTTTGTGTCATTGGATGAACAATTAGGTCATTTTCGTCCTCCCTAGGCTAATTCTTTTCCAATTAGGGTTTTTAACCAATCTTGTGCATCCAATAGGTGTTTTGTGTCATTGGATGAACATTTAGGTCATTTTCGTCCTCCCTAGGCTAATTCTTTTCCAATTAGGGTTTCTAACCAATCTTGTGCATCCAATAGGTGTTTTTGTGTCATTGGATGAACATTTAGGTCATTTTCATCCTCCCTAGGCTAATTCTTTTCCAATTAGGGTTTTTAACCAATCTTGTGCATCCAATCGTTGTGTTTGTGTCATTGGATGAACAATTAGGTCATTTTCGTCTTCCTAGGCTTATTCTTGTCTAATTAGGGTTTTTAACCAATCTTGTGCATCCATTAGGTGTTTTTGTGTCATTGGATGAACATTTAGGTCATTTTCGTCCTCCCTAGGCTAATTCTTGTCCAATTAGGGTTTTTAACCATTCTTGTGCATCCAATAGGTGTTTTAAGTCATTGGATGAACATTTAGGTCATTTTCGTCCTCCCTACACTTAATCTTCTCCAATTAGGGTTTTCAACCAATCTTGTGCATCCAATAGATGTGTTTGTGTCATTGGATGAATATTTAGGTCATTTTCCGCCTCCCTAAACTTAATCTTGTCTACTTCGGGTTTCTAACCAATCTTGTGCATCCAATAGGTACTTTTGAGTCATTGGATGAACAATTAGGTCATTTTCGTCCTCCCTAGGCTAATTCTTGTCCAATTAGGGTTTTTAACCAATCTTGTGCATCCAATAGGTGTTTTTGTGTCATTGGATGAATATTTAGCTCATTTTCGTCCTCCCTAGGCTTAATCTTGTCCAATTAGGGTTTTTAACCAATCTTGTGCATCCATTAGGTGTTTTTGTGTCTTTGGATGACCATTTAGGTCATTTTCGTCCACCCTAAACTTAACCTTGTCCACTTAGGATCTCTAACCAATCTTGTGCATCCAATAGGTGTTTTTGTGTCATTAGATGAACAATTAGGTCATTTTTGTCCTCCCTAAGCTAATTCTTGTCCAATTAGGGTTTTTAACACATCTTGTGCATCCAATAGGTGTGTTTATGTCATTGGATGAACTTTAGGTCATTTTCCACCTCCCTACACTTAATCTTGTCCAATTAGGGTTTTTAACCAATCTTTTGCATCCAATAGGTGTTTTTGTGTCATTGGATGAACATTTAGGTCATTTTCATCCTCCCTAGGCTTGTTCTTGTCCAATTAGGGTTTTTAACCAATCATGTGCATCCAATAGGTGTTTTGTGTCATTGGAAGAACATTTAGTTCAATTTCGTCCTCCCTACACTTAATCTTGTCCAATTAAGGTTTCTAATCAATCTTTTGCATCCAATAGGTGTTTTTGTGTCATTGGATAAACATTTAGGTCATTTTCATCCTCCCTAGGCTAATTCTTTTCCAATTAGGGTTTTTAACCAATCTTGTGCATCCAATCGGTGTGTTTGTGTCATTGGATGAACAATTAGGTCATTTTCGTCCTCCCTATGCTTATTCTTGTCCAATTAGGGTTTTTAACCAATCTTGTGCATCCAATCAGTGTGTTTGTGTCATTGGATGAACAATTAGGTCATTTTCGTCCTCCCTAGGCTTATTCTTGTCCAATTAGGGTTTTTAACCAATCATGTGCATCCAATAGGTGTTTTGTGTCATTGGAAGAACATTTAGTTCAATTTCGTCCTCCCTACACTTAATCTTGTCCAATTAAGGTTTCTAACCAATCTTTTGCATCCAATAGGTGTTTTTGTGTCATTGGATAAACATTTAGGTCATTTTCATCCTCCCTAGGCTAATTCTTTTCCAATTAGGGTTTTTAACCAATCTTGTGCATCCAATCGATGTGTTTGTGTCATTGGATGAACAATTAGGTCATTTTCGTCCTCCCTAGGCTAATTCTTTTCCAATTAGGGTTTTTAACCATTCTTGTGCATCCAATAGGTGTTTTAAGCCATTGGATGAACATTTAGGTCATTTTCGTCCTCCCTACACTTAATCTTCTCCAATTAGGGTTTTCAACCAATCTTGTGCATCCAATAGATGTGTTTGTGTCATTGGATGAATATTTAGGTCATTTTCCGCCTCCCTAAACTTAATCTTGTCTACTTGGGGTTTCTAACCAATCTTGTGCATCCAATAGGTACTTTTGTGTCATTGGATGAACAATTAGGTCATTTTCGTCCTCCCTAGGCTAATTCTTTTCCAATTAGGGTTTTTAACCAATCTTGTGCATCCAATAGGTGTTTTGTGTCATTGGATGAACATTTAGGTCATTTTCGTCCTCCCTAGGCTAATTCTTTTCCAATTAGGGTTTCTAACCAATCTTGTGCATCCAATAGGTGTTTTTGTGTCATTGGATGAACATTTAGGTCATTTTCATCCTCCCTAGGCTAATTCTTTTCCAATTAGGGTTTTTAACCAATCTTGTGCATCCAATCGGTGTGTTTGTGTCATTGGATGAACAATTAGGTCATTTTCGTCTTTCCTAGGCTTATTCTTGTCTAATTAGGGTTTTTAACCAATCTTGTGCATCCATTAGGTGTTTTTGTGTCATTGGATGAACATTTAGGTCATTTTCGTCCTCCCTAGGCTAATTCTTGTCCAATTAGGGTTTTTAACCATTCTTGTGCATCCAATAGGTGTTTTAAGTCATTGGATGAACATTTAGGTCATTTTCGTCCTCCCTACACTTAATCTTCTCCAATTAGGGTTTTCAACCAATCTTGTGTATCCAATAGATATGTTTGTGTCATTGGATGAATATTTAGGTCATTTTCCGCCTCCCTAAACTTAATCTTGTCTACTTCGGGTTTCTAACCAATCTTGTGCATCCAATAGGTACTTTTGAGTCATTGGATGAACAATTAGGTCATTTTCGTCCTCCCTAGGCTAATTCTTTTCCAAATAGGGTTTTTAACCAATCTTGTGCATCCAATACGTGTTTTGTGTCATTGGATGAACATTTAGGTCATTTTCGTCCTCCCTACACTTAATCTTGTCCAATTAGGGTTTCTAACCAATCTTGTGCATCCAATAGGTGTGTTTGTGTCAGTGGATGAACATTTTGGTCATTTTCATCCTCCCTAGGCTAATTCTTTTCCAATTAGGGTTTTTAACCAATCTTGTGCATCCAATCAGTGTGTTTGTGTCATTGGATGAACAATTAGGTCATTTTCGTCCTCCCTAGGCTTATTCTTGTCTAATTAATGTTTTTAACCAATGTTGTGCATCCATTAGGTGTTTTTGTGTCATTGGATGAACATTTAGGTCATTTTCGTCCTCCCTAGGCTAATTCTTGTCCAATTAGGGTTTTTAACCAATCTTGTGCATCCAATAGGTGTTTTTGTGTCATTGGATGAATATTTAGCTCATTTTCGTCCTCCCTAGGCTTAATCTTGTCCAATTAGGGTTTTTAACCAATCTTGTGCATCCATTAGGTGTTTTTGTGTCTTTGGATGACCATTTAGGTCATTTTCGTCCACCCTAAACTTAACCTTGTCCACTTAGGATCTCTAACCAATCTTGTGCATCCAATAGGTGTTTTTGTGTCATTAGATGAACAATTAGGTCATTTTTGTCCTCCCTAAGCTAATTCTTGTCCAATTAGGGTTTTTAACACATCTTGTGCATCCAATAGGTGTGTTTATGTCATTGGATGAACTTTAGGTCATTTTCCACCTCCCTACACTTAATCTTGTACAATTAGGGTTTTTAACCAATCTTGTGCATCCAATAGGTATGTTTGTGTCGTTGGATGAATATTTAGGTCATTTTCATCCTCCCTACACTTAATCTTGTCCAATTAGGGTTTTTAACCAATCTTTTGCATCCAATAGGTGTTTTTGTGTCGTTGGATGAACATTTAGGTCATTTTCATCCTCCCTAGGCTTGTTCTTGTCCAATTAGGGTTTTTAACCAATCATGTGCATCCAATAGGTGTTTTGTGTCATTGGAAGAACATTTAGTTCAATTTCGTCCTCCCTACACTTAATCTTGTCCAATTAAGGTTTCTAATCAATCTTTTGCATCCAATAGGTGTTTTTGTGTCATTGGATAAACATTTAGGTCATTTTCATCCTCCCTAGGCTAATTCTTTTCCAATTAGGGTTTTTAACCAATCTTGTGCATCCAATAGGTGTTTTTGTGTCATTGGATAAACATTTAGGTCATTTTCATCCTCCCTAGGCTAATTCTTTTCCAATTAGGGTTTTTAACCAATCTTGTGCATCCAATCGGTGTGTTTGTGTCATTGGATGAACAATTAGATCATTTTCGTCCTCCCTAGGCTTATTCTTGTCCAATTAGGGTTTTTAACCAATCTTGTGCATCCAATCAGTGTGTTTGTGTCATTGGATGAACAATTAGGTCATTTTCGTCCTCCCTAGGCTTATTCTTGTCCAATTAGGGTTTTTAACCAATCATGTGCATCCAATAGGTGTTTTGTGTCATTGGAAGAACATTTAGTTCAATTTCGTCCTCCCTACACTTAATCTTGTCCAATTAAGTTTTCTAACCAATCTTTTGCATCCAATAGGTGTTTTTGTGTCATTGGATAAACATTTAGGTCATTTTCATCCTCCCTAGGCTAATTCTTTTCCAATTAGGGTTTTTAACCAATCTTGTGCATCCAATCGTTGTGTTTGTGTCATTGGATGAACAATTAGGTCATTTTCGTCCTCCCTAGGCTAATTATTTTCCAATTAGGGTTTTTAACCATTCTTGTGCATCCAATAGGTGTTTTAAGTCATTGGATGAACATTTAGGTCATTTTCGTCCTCCCTACACTTAATCTTCTCCAATTAGGGTTTTCAACCAATCTTGTGCATCCAATAGATGTGTTTGTGTCATTGGATGAATATTTAGGTCATTTTCCGCCTCCTTAAACTTAATCTTGTCTACTTGGGGTTTCTAACCAATCTTGTGCATCCAATAGGTACTTTTGAGTCATTGGATGAACAATTAGGTCATTTTCGTCCTCCCTAGGCTAATTCTTTTCCAAATAGGGTTTTTAACCAATCTTGTGCATCCAATAGGTGTTTTGTGTCATTGGATGAACATTTAGGTCATTTTCGTCCTCCCTACACTTAATCTTGTCCAATTAGGGTTTCTAACCAATCTTGTGTATCCAATAGGTGTGTTTGTGTCATTGGATGAACATTTTGGTCATTTTCATCCTCCCTAGGCTAATTCTTTTCCAATTAGGGTTTTTAACCAATCTTGTGCATCCAATCAGTGTGTTTGTGTCATTGGATGAACAATTAGGTCATTTTCGTCCTCCCTAGGCTTATTCTTGTCTAATTAATGTTTTTAACCATTGTTGTGCATCCATTAGGTGTTTTTGTGTCATTGGATGAACGTTTAGGTCATTTTCGTCCTCCCTAGGCTAATTCTTGTCCAATTAGGGTTTTTAACCAATCTTGTGCATCCAATAGGTGTTTTTGTGTCATTGGATAAACATTTAGGTCATTTTCATCCTCCCTAGGCTAATTCTTTTCCAATTAGGGTTTTTAACC